>QRFJ01000116.1:1653031-1933089 GCA_006176705.1 Cocos nucifera
TTAAATATTTTTAATATTATTATTTATTTAATATATTTGTATCCTCTCAGAACTGAGAGAACCGTGCAGTACAAGTATACACACTCCCGCAAGTCTATGGCCACGTAGCATGAAGATAATTAATTTAAATCTTACTAGATAGATTAAATTTATATTTTTTATATCTTTCTAATAAATTATTTTTATTATAGCTATGAGAGATGGAGTGATGCCCAGTCATAGCGAGATCTTTCGATCCAACCGTACGGACAAGATGGGCAGGCCAATGAATGCTGCGATCAGATATATTTTTGTAAGTATTAAAATATATATATATGATTAATATTATATATTCTTATAAAATTTTATTAATTATAATTTAATCAGTTAATAGCTCCAAGTAGAGCTCGAATACCTCTGGCTCCAGACCATCTGTCTCATCTTGGGGCCTGAGCACTCTGGGAAGATCCGATGCAGATCCAGACACATGTCGATGAGCTACTGGTCCGAGGCAAGCATCTCCTTATAGACTTTCGATATCGTCAGTCGGTAGGAGCTTGAGGAGATGTTGGCATGAGTAGATCATGCTGTGATGCAAGCAGATCAGGCTGAGAAGTGTGCATCTTATCTAGAGGGCATCGTAAGAGATATGATGTCGATGCTCCGTGAATGTTTTGAAGTTATGAGCTTCGAGAATATGTTGGCCCGCATTCCAGCTCCAGCTCCAGCTCTGGCTCTGGCTCTCGATGATAACGATGACAACGATGATGTAGATTTAGGAGACTTTTGATATATTTTATTTTTTTAAAAAAATATTATAATAAATTTTATTCGATAATAAAATTTTAGTATTTTAGAATAATTTTTATATTTATTATATTTTTTTATATTATATATTTATATTTATCAGATAAAATATATAAAAAAATAAAAATTTTATTTTTTCTAATTATTCAAGATCTACGGCAGCGATTTTATAACCGCTGCCATATCCGTGCCAACCATTGCCATATCCGAGCCAACCGCTGCCATAGGTCTCTGGTGCAAATGGTGTCAATTACTGCATTAGACCTATGGCAGCAGTTAAGAAACCGCTGCTATAGATTATCTATGGCAGCGGTTATATAACCACTATCATAGGTCCTTGATGTAAATGGTGCCAACCGCTACATTAAATCTATGACAGTGGTTAAGAAATCGCTGTTATTGATTATCTATAGCAGCAGTTATGTAATCGCTACTATAGATAATCTATGACAGCGGTTACATAACTGCTGCCATAGGTCGATCTATTGCAGCGGTTTATAAACTGATGCAATAGGCTATCTATGGCAATAGTTCTAACAACCACTACCATAGAGCTATGATAACAGCCACAATAAAAGTGATTAAAAAATCGCTGCCATAGTCTACGACTGTGATTTTTTGGACTACGACAGTGATTAGTCTTTTTTTATAGTAGTGGAGTCTAATGCACTCTCCCCTCTTTCCTGGGTAGATATTTGAGTTGCCCTAGGAGAGCCCATCCTTACATGTCCATGCATTCAAGAGTCCATGTTCATTTAAATGTCCATCATTCAACATTAAAAGGATTTAGTGGATGGCCAATCATACAGAAACTATATTATAGACTAGTTCAATATATTTTTTCTTTAAATTTTTACATATTTTATTTTTTAATGTTGGGCTCTTTGACTCTATTACTCCTAATTTGACGTCCATACGACTGGTACCACTAACCAAACGATGGCTGCAGAAAACTTTTAAATGATGATGGACAGCACAAAACCGACTGTCAAACAATCTTGGCATCCGACCTATAGTTAATCATACGAATGATCGACTGTCATGGACGACCGAGTATCAATAGACCCATCGATTGAGTCGTCTCTTCTCAACCAACTCTTTAATAAATAGAATAATTCTAACCACTGACCAATTGGAATATCATGATTATCGATGGTTTGTCGAATCAACTAGTATCCGACATTAAAGATGGAAATAGGTCAGCTAGGCTTTGGCTTAAACAGGTTAGGCCTGTATTATAAAATACTAGCTTGAGTCTGGCCTGTTGGACTGATTCAGACTTAAAATAAAGCTCGACCTGACCTGCTTTGCAAAATAAAAAAGTCTGATCTAATCTGAAAGCATATTTAAAAGTCTATAAATATTAAGACTTTTAAGTAGACTAACAGACCTCTGCCTTCAAGGCCTCAACATAGACACAAACGTCTATCAAACATAATACAAGCTATTCTTATACAAGCTGGCCTACAAACTTTCAGACTAGCCTTTAAAATTTTAGGTATGACCTATTTATTTAAATAGGCATTTTTAAAAGTCTGTTTCTAGCTTATTTAGATAAATAGGCCAGGCTAAGCCGACAGCAGGCTAGACCATAGGCTCTCGATAGGCCGCCCAGTCTCTTTCCACCCTTGGCCGATATATAGTCGGCACAATAATGATATCGATATATAATCAATACGACACATATTCTTAGTATGAAATATTTATAGCGGTCTCTCTACGATCATATAATAAATATTAATTACTAACTAAGTGCTGGAATAAGTAGGATCTACAACATCTAATCATTACAAGTGGTTACTAATATTTTATCTATAGAAAAAGATAAATTAGATATTTTAGCAAGATAATTTTGGGTACTACTCTATTCGACCAAATTTCTCTCCTCTAAAGCATTAGAGGATCCCATCAAAAATTATTCTGATCATAGCAGACGCTATTTTGTAGATAAGTTTTTTTTTTTTACGATAGATGCTGTAGGAATTTAGCGATAATATTTAATTTTTATAAATATTTTTCTACAAGATTGATTCAATAAATTTAATTTATAGAAAACGAAAAATCTATGATGAATTTTGAATCCAAGAAGGGAGAAGTGGGTCCAAACAAAAAGTACCATCATTGTCGCACAGCCCTCACCAAAAAAAAAAAAAAAATGTTAGGGTGGCGTTGCTTCTTTCGGCAGAAATTTTACCCGGTACAGCCTTGTCCTTGATTTGCCCTTTACTTTTTCTATGATTGCGTGGAAGCCTAACAGCTGACCAACGAGGACAGGATCAAATAATTATGTTAGTTCCACGATACAAGAGGCTTAGCCAATTTTTTGAAAAGACGCCCTTGATTTATATATTAGATTTTCGGAGTCGTTTGATAGTTTAGCGTTACTTTATCAACACGTAGAACGCATCCAAACTAGTTCAAATAAATATGTAGCATGTATGAGATTTTTACATTATAAATGAAGTCAAAATTTTCTTTAGATAGGGGTAGTCAGTCTATTTTTGTTATTATAGTGTCAACCGTAAGACTTGGGCTGCACTTTTTATTTATTTATTTATTTAAAATAAAACACTATTGGCAAGATTAAATGGGTTACTCCTCCTGTTCTTATAATGGGCAAAAGCTTAGCCAATTTATTAAAGCAGAAGAAGGTTGGTTAAAGAGAAGGAAAAGAGTAGAAGAAAAGTATAGCTGTGGACTCTAAAGGCGAGTCAAAGATGCTAAAGATCTCGACATTTTTCGGTGGCCGTCCTTTGCTTTCGCCAAACCAATAGCATGCAATGCCATCGCAATAAAGATTTGCCGGCGGCGGAAGATTCCCCTAGTTGGTTCATGCGAGATGTACCAAAAGAGCGCCATCAACAATTGGGACTCCCAAGCTCTTTTATGGTTGGCCCGAAACTTAATTTCTTTTCCAAGGAAGTCCACAAACAATGTATGTTCGAAGGCCAACCTCTAGTCTCATGTCAAGATATGGTAGTCGAGATGCTTTTAACAAATTAAGGGGTGTGATGGGAGACAATCTTGAAGGTGGAGACAATCCGAGCTAACCAATATCAACCCTTCTTTTGAAATATCTCCCTAACATGACTCTTGTTTTTCAATGCCAACGAAAGAAAAACTTTAATTTTCTCTGCTGGAACCACTGCTTTCCAGGTTATCTCGCAATGAGGGCAAAAAGGGTCTTCATTGTTTAAAAATATGTAAAATGAGTCTACCGTAAAGTAGACATGACTTGTGAGCTCCTGCGTCGGAGTATCAACAACTCCAAAACGCCTGATGGGGGAGAGAAGATCATACAAATTCTACATCCGAGCCATCTGCGAGCGTGTGAGATGAGAGAGACCAGCGTAGCTTGATCATCCATATGAGATCCTCAGAGGTTTTTCCTAAATACCCTAGTGTATAAAACCTTAAAAAGAAAAGCAAGAGGGATGGGACCGACAAGTCTTCCCAAAAATCCATCAAAAAAGTTGGCTCTTGCCACGATGCTCCCCAAGGGTAGAAACATTTCTTTCCTTTTAAAAATAATAACTGGCCATTCGATTTAGAAAGAACGTTTGGGATCCTCCATCGAGAGCTGCCTTTAGCCAGTTGCGATTGTAGCCGGTATGCATAATTATTTCAAAATTCAGAGCTATTCCGTAGTGAAAGGCAACGATGTTCGTTAGTCTGTTCCTTTTCATCGTCACGAAACCATGCCACAATTCAATCGCGGCTATCTGATCAGTTCTCTCCCCTCCATCATGACGTACCGGCATATATTTAGACTGGCATCGGTTATTCATCCAAAATCTCTGGGACATTTCTATAAGATCAAAAAATTTAAATAATATTTTTTAATAATTTTTGGGATGAAGTTTCGAGTTGTTGCAATTGATATCAGAGCCGATCCAGCCCATAATCTATATGAACCAAGAGATACTATAGTACGATTCACTAGAGTTGACTACAAGCCGATTATGATGTTTATGAATATATCTATGCATTTAAATTATTAGCCCGGCGAGTACGTTCATGCTTAAAATGAGAAGAATATGTGAGCATTTTGTACAAACATACATTAAATTTCATATCAATTATTCATTGAGAATATCTTAGATATATTTATTTTGATAAGATCCTAAATTATTATACCAATTATTAATGAAGCCCAAAGGCAATACTTATGTTCTCTTCTTCATCCTCCCAAGTCAGGGAGTGGCCCTTGCCCTATTCTTTCTCTTCGCTAGCATCATCCTCCACCATTTTTGCATCACCGAGCATGTCCTTCGTTGCTGCCGCCTTCAATATTGGAGCCCCCACCAGCCGATTCCACCACCACCATCTCAAAGCCCTCTGGCTCATCCCTCACCAATTTGAAGAATATCCGATGCTTCGAGTACTAGGGTTGGTGAAGATGAACCCAACAAGTCAATTCTTTTTTAGAAAAAAAGCATGGGTTAACCATTTTTTTCACTACCTTACAACAAAGTTTCTTAATTATCTCTATCTAATGGGTGTATAAAAATATTTGAGTACTTTAGCATTTTCCCAAAAAAAAATTTATCCTTATTTTTTTTTAAAATTTTTTTAATGAAATACAAGGACAAACTTTACAAGTCACGCGCATCTCGCTTGTAGAATTCTAGTTATATATAATATTTACTCTAGGAGCCAAATATCTCTGCCCTCAAGTTTGATCACTATTTGCATTTTCCGGCACAAACAATTTTTGGGAAGAAAGTTATATGGTCCTCTTTTATCTATCTGCAAAATACCGCACATCAGAAGACCTAGCATGTCAGAATTAAAGCCATTCATCCACTTATCAGGCATATCTGCATGTCCCCTCATGCTAGTGTGCATACATCCATGCGCTATAACAAGCTTTGTTGCCGATAGACATCTACCCATCACGTAGTCAGTAAGCAAGATCCAACCCTCAATCTAAAATCTAATAGAGGAAACACTCCATTAATCCAATTGTTACGATGCAACTCAAAGATTCCAGGCATGAGAACTAACAAGATTTAGGACACCTATAAGTTTTAATGACCACTTTATTATCTTATCACTAAAAGATATATATTATTTTAAAATATTATTATTAAAGATATAAATTTTAGTGATAAATTATAAAATTATCAGCAATGATTTAATCAACATCAATTTTCGCATAAAAAATTATGATAATACAATATATTATTACTAAAAATATAGATTTTTAATTATTACTTTATAAGTTTTATAATTAAAGATATATATCCATAGTAATAAGGATAAAAGTCCTAATGATTGATTATAAAATCATCATTAATGAGTTGATCAAAATTAATTTTAAAATTAAATTATATTTTTATCTTTAAATGTTTTATTTAATGATGAATTTTTATCATTAAATAAAAAAGTCATAAAAATATATATTTTGTGGTGACATCTCATTTCAATCATTAAAGATACTAATTTAAATGATTTGTTGTAACCACTTCTTATTTTGGGGATCAAATTTATATTTTATTGAAAAATATTTATTATTAGAATTCTGAATTCTTGTGGTAGTTATTTCCATCATCTTCCTCAAAATATTATTAATTATATAAAATATCTTATTGAGTACTCTCAGCGCTAGTTGGAAGTTTTGACCCTCTAATCTCAAGCCAAGGAAAGAGCTGCGAATTCTGAATCATCTAAAACTCTCTCCTCGTTAAATATCTTTTCCAAATCAACGGATCTTCGTCTAACCTAATCCTTTAGTTCATTCCAGCAGCAGCACCTCCTCTCACCTACACTCATTTACCTATGTCTAAGCATTCATTATTTTTTCAGTGGATTGTTATTTATAGTATTTTAAGTATATCAGCTATTTAATATTCAAATTCTACTTTATAAATTGTATATTAAAAATGTTTTTTTTGCTTAAATATAAAAAATTGAGTGAAACTCATGTTTAAGTCGACATTCTTTAAAAAATTGTCATATTTGATATTTTTATCATTTTCAATCTAGTAGTAAATTTATAGCTACATTTTCAGTCCAATAAAAGTGTAGATATCATCTAGGAGTCGAACTTCGACCATAATCTAAATAAATCATGACTTTGTTTTATGGGTGCATTATCCGATGCAATTGCATTCCTTTGCATCGATGAATGGTTAGCATGTGGAACGTCAGGTCCTACAATGTATGCCGTGCAATGATTGCATGCGGCCATCCCAATTCGTATAAGTAATAAATCCATATGATGTATGTCATACTCAAGATATGAGTACCATATTCATGAGTACCCATTAAGGAATTCCACATTGTAGCATCCTATAGATTGAAATTTCATTAGAAGAAGAAAATTTTTGTCGAACCTGACCCAGGATCAGCCCGTACTATGAATAATATGTGCGGATCAGATTTGAGTTGGAAAAGTCAGGAAACTGAAACTTGTTCATAAGAAAAGTTCAGTACGATGACAGAATCAAGCATTCTCCCAATCGAGCCCTAGTAAACAGATCCCAACAACGTACTGACCATTATTTCAATGCCCTGGTGAAAAGGCCCACATGAAACACCATTAATTTATAATTGAGTAATCCCAACAAATGTAACAAATCACTCAGACCGGTCAATCAAAAGCTGTTTCAAAAAAAATTTTAATATACACGTTTGGTATGACTGCAATACATGCAACGTACCATCCACCCATGCTTTTTCCATCTATGTCCTTCCCTGCCATTTATATTTTTTTCAATCTTAATTGACATGTATCCGTAACAAGGATCCATACGTACATATATACATACTCCATGAATTAATGCACGTAAACGTAACGCGCTTCTTTAACACGCGTCACGACGACGGGCTGGCGAGGCAACTCGGGACTCTGGACAAAGCGCCGCGGCCGGCAGTGGCGGCGGCGGCGGCGGCGGCGGACGGGTCGAATTGGTCCGACCCGGAGTTCCCGGGCCTTGCTCATGTAGAGCTTCTTGACGTTGCCCCCCTGCTCACTTAACAACCGGGCCAAACTCCTCTTGGCGTTGGACCTAAACGGGCAGTTGGTCCCCATGAAGCCGTCCACCAGGTGGAGGTAGGCCTCCAGGTCGTGGCAGCACGCCGGGTCGGCGTCCGGCCGCAGGTACGGCGACGCCTGGCTGTCCACCTTCAGCTCCCTCCCGACGTCAACGTAACCATCGATCCCCTCCAAAACCTTCGCCGGCCACCATTTGAAGCCAGTCTGCCGCTCTGGCCGCCCCGGCCCCGCCGCCGCCGGCGCCACCCCTAATGGCACCCTCGTCACGACATCATGCGCATTCACGACACGCAGCACCTTCACTCCCCGGCCTTCCACCTGGTCGGCGAAGGCCCGGTTCCCCACCCGCGGCCCGCCGAAAGAGAACACGGCAATAGGCGGCGCATCCGATATGCTCGCGCTCAGTTCGTCCGCCACCAGCACCGCCAGCGCCGCCCCGAGGCTGTGCCCCGTCACGGTTATGCTTAATTCCTCCCCTTTGTACTGATTTACGAGTCGACGGACCTCCTCCACCACCGCCGCCGACAGGCTCGGGACGCGGTCCCCTGCGGTCTTGTACAGACTCCAGAAACCGCATTCCACTTTCGGGGACTTCGACGCCGAATTCTCGTTCTTTTCGTCATTATCATTGCCGTCACCGATCGGCACGAGACCGGCGCGGAAATTCTCGGCCCACTCGAGGCAAGTGGCGGTGCCGCGGAGTGCGATGACGATATCGCGCCGACCCATGCGGTGGATTTCGTGATCGTAGTCGCAGACAGCGACGTAGCCAATCCAGCTGGAGCGCTGGGTCATCCAAGGATGGACGAGGCGGTCGACCCAGGGGGGGAGCTCTCCGGAGGCGGTGGAGAAGAGGGAGCGAGTGACGCGGTAGGAGCGGTCAGGAAGGGAGACGGGCCAGGGTGCGTCCGGCTTCGTGGCGGGGTGTGAGTGGAAGGCGTGGTAGGCGGCCTGGACGAGGTCGCCGTAGCGGACGAGCTCGCGGCGGAGGTTCTCGTCTAGGGGGTCGAGGAGGCCGGCCCAGTCGGCGGCGCCGTGGTAGTGGCGCCACTGGGAGGCGATGGGGCGTCGGGGGGAGGAGCGGGGGGAGTCGTAGAGGAGGCGGTGGAGGCGGGTGAGGCTCCGAGGGGACATCTCCTCCGGCTGCTTGCGGGAGGAGGGGAAGAGGGAGGGCAGGTTGAGGGCTCTGAGGAGGCCACCGCGGCCTGCGGTGGAGTCAGCGGGGTCGGGGTCTTTGCCTGTGTTGGGGGTGAAAAGGGGAGGAGAAGGGGACTGCTTCTGGAGGAGGCGTTCGAGCTTTGCAAGATGGGTTTGGGTGGAGGTGGTCGCGGCGGTGGCTGTGGTTCTTAGTGGTTGGATGGAGGCTCGCCTGCATCCGAGAGGATTGAGGGGAGACCCGTCGCGGTAGGGGATGGCGGTTCGGACCGGCGAGATGGGTCGAGGAGCGGCGATGGTGCAGCCGATACGCATGAGAGAGAGAGGGGGTGTTGGGGGGGCGCTGCGTCAAATGAGGTGGGTAGGAAGTTGGAATGGTTAGTGGAGAGGGAGGAAAAAGGGCCGTACGAGGAGAGCGAGAAAGATATTGCCCTCTCAAAATACGAATTAATGGGTATATATAGAGTTGGTTGGACCAGGCTTTAGGGTAGGATAGAAGTCAAACATTTGCGGGCATGCCCTCGTCATAATCTTGTTTTTCCAATTTTATGCTTCCACACGAGTCCTCCGTATAAATATGTTTTGAACTTTGAAAAATACTTGCTGATCTTATAAATATATATATAGACGATATGTTATTCAGATAATGGGGTGTGGGATCAGCCTGGCATCAACTATTTATTGTACTATAAAAAAATATATATATATTAACATTATTTTTGAATTTACCAAAAATATGATTATATTTGAATATTAACCAAATTGATAGACAAGATTTTACCGTTAAAATTACAACTATGATTATATTTAATCTATCTCATAAGATTTATTATTTTAATAAAATTTAAAAATTTAGAAGAGCGTGCTATATATATCAGTGACTAGTCTAATAATATATAGTTATTAGAAACTTAATGATTAATAAAATAAAGTATTACTCTAATTTAAAATATATATATAAAATATTAAGAGAATAGTAGTATCATAATACCACTATTATAGGTTGAGCCCGCATAGCTACTTACACTCTAAGAAAGTGCTATAATTATAACATCAACAACTTAGTTATTATTATTATCATCATTATCATCATCATCATTATTATTATATATATATATATATAATGGTGAAAAAGTATGAAGGTATTTGCTTTTTTCTATTATTTATGATCAAGTTGAACTAATGGATTAATCGTTATAATATATTAATGGATTCGGATTATATTTTTCACATGAAGAAATGATTCACTTTATTGCATGAAGTTAATTATTGAATCATATAATAATCATTTCAAAATCTGCATGGAGTGAAAGAAATAGATTGGCATGCTTTATGATTTGTGTAAAATAGCATCCAATGATTGATGTCATTAAAAAAAAAAAAAAAAAAAACACCATTCTTTCTTACAAAACATAGAACCCGAACCGGTATTTATGTTAAATTGTTAATATCCACAAAGTCAAGGTGTAGTTTGGGGTTTTCCGCGCGTTTGACATTTTCGGTCTCTTGGCGTTTCTTGTTCGACAATCCTCCGCGCTTTATCACCTTTGACGTGTACTTCCTGATAGCAACGCTTTTCCACATTCACCTTCACCGGTACCCATTAAACCGCAACTTGAATCGATCAATAAACAAGCCTATGACAAACCGGACGGAAGGAAGCCACCAGGAAGCTCGACTCCTTTCACTTGACCTTCGTTCTATCATTTTAATTGACAAATTCTTTCTTTCCAATGAAGTTACAAATTTAGTATATTAAATACTTCCGACAGCTACTCAATTTGAAAGTAAGCTGGAAGTATATTAACTAACCAAATTTAAAATAAATACTAGAAATTTTAAGTCAAAACCTAGATGACCGACGACGACAACTTGTTCAACATTCCTAGGTTTTGTTCATATATATACACTTAAAATACGTCCATTTTTCCTACGATAGAATGGATTGGAGGCATACGTTGGCTCGTACGTCATGCTGCTGACCTATTTTCTGTGGCTGGATTCAATTCTAATGTTCCGGCCGAACCGATTAAAAGTCATTCAGTTCAACTGGCCAGAAAAGTTCTCATTGAGCCATGGCGAAAGACTGAGAACGAAGAATTCAGACAATGGAAAGGCAAGAGAGATGCAGTCAGAGGTTAAATGCTTGATGCTGCTCTCAATTCTCGCACTACAATTCCTGGGATTAAACTTCGCTAAAAAGGAATGCCGGCAGGAGACAGAAACTTGGTTATAAGTTGTCCTAGAAAACTTCCAAGTCTTGAGGGAGACCGAGACATATGTGAGTGGTTTGAAGGGTATAGCTGTGGTACAAGCACAACTACACAGATTTGAATCAGACAAATATGATGCCACGTATAGGAAGCAAGAATAACTACTTTTCTTTTTTGTTGGAAAATAGAGGAGGTAAGAGACTTCCTCCAATGAATGAAGAATAACAAATCATGTAGATCATGGATATATAATATAAGATTGGACATTGGTACGCGTAAGCTACCCTAACCACAAGAAGATGATTAATGCTTATTTAACATTTGAGACCACAAATGATGCAAGGCGTGATTTAAGCAAGGCCTTATAAATTGCATCAAATGATAAATCACAATTAACGCTCATATACCGTGTAAGTTAGAGGTGTAATAGGGTATACTTGAGGAGGCTTCTGGTTGTATCTTTTTTTATCACACACCACACGGCTCTCAAAGTACTTTGAATTCTTTTATTCATCTACATGTATAAATCTCAAAGCAAGTGTTGTATGATCCATTGATGGATTTTTACGATGACAGGGGAATAATTCTTTCGCATGAAAGATGCAGTTCCTGTCCCTCGAGGAGCATCCTCTAATATTAGTCTTTTAGCATTTTTAGCTCTTGATGGAGCAAGATGATCATGGCCACTTGGTTACATGTCTTTTCCATGCGATTTTGTCTATAACTTTTCTGTTTCATGTTTTTGGGAATATCCATCTCTATAGCTTGCAATTTGAGGATTTGGTAAGATTTCTTTTAGATTTGGGAATGATTAATGCATTGTGATTAATGTTATATGGCATAGAAGGGTCAGATATAAGTCTAGTTAGATATAAATCTGGGTGTTCAAACTAGTTTCAATTCTCAAATTTAGACCCAAACCTAACCCACCATTGCCATGGCTTTAATTAACCGGAGCGAGTTTTTATTACATTGGGTTGGGATTGGTTCTATGATTAACGGATGAATATGGATACTTTGAACTATTTTTTATTGGTTCAAAATAACTCCATTCTAAACTAATTCCGGTAGTATCCAATATTGCGAGATCCAACACAATCTGAATTGTAGTCCACTCTTAATTTCAAAACTATGTTGAACCCTTGGATTGGGTCCATGTTACATTCAAAGTTATGAGCAACGTTCTCGATACCGAATAAAATCATGTGATATAGTACGGTATGATTGTATAGATATGGAGTAGTTCAATGTATCGATATAATACCAATATGATATGGTATACCTCATACCATTCGGTATGGATGGTGTTGGGGATAAACCCCGCTCCCGCCGAAGTCTAGTTCGATGCTCAGCCTAATGCAACTAGTAGCCGCAGAAGAGCTCTAGCAGACGGGATTCAGCTGAATCCCCAGCGGTCGAGCTTCTTCTAATCCGTTCAGCTGGTCGAACTACTTAGCCGTCGAGCTCCTTCGGACTCCTCAGCCGCCGAGCTTCTTCTAACCCGTTCAGCCGGCCGAACCACTTAGCGGCCGAACTCTTTCTGACTCCCCAATCGTCGAGCTTCAATCAGACTCCCGCAAGAGCCGAACTCTCTCCGCGTCGTTACAGATTGGCGCTAGAGAAAGGGCCCGATGATGATTTTTCTCTTAAAGGAAGTCGACGTTCCCTTATTCTTAAAGGAGTGCTCGACGATAATTTCTCTCTTCCCACTCCAAAGATCTCTCTTCTTCCTCTTTCGAATTTTTTTCCAAAAAAAAAATGCCCCCCAGGAGAGCCTCGATCCGATGATCAACGGCCTTCGTGGTCCAATCCCATTCGGATCCGTCCACTCCCACTCCAGCCCCGACGACCCAGGTTTACTCTGTAGCCATGGTGGATGTGGAGCAGTTCAACCTGCTCGTCTAGCAGGTTCATGGTCTTACGGAGGCAGTGCAGGCGGTGCAGGCTATGCACCAGCAAGCTCCAGTACCAACTCAACCGACGCAGGATTCTCCAGAGCCGTGTGGCCCAGTCCAGGGGCAACCGACATGGGCTATCCGACCTCCAATTCCCAGAAGAGGAAGGCAACGGAGGGAGAGCCCCTGCTCGAATCGCGGCTCGACTCAGGGTGAAGCTTTGCACCCATTCGGCAAGAAGACCTTGGAGATCAAAGACCGTGAAGATCTTCTGGATCAAAGGCTCTTAGAAATGAGCCAATGAATCGAAGAACTCCATCACACTCTCTCCTCATGCGGTAATGACATCTGCATTGACCCTTCTTTTTCACAGAAAATTATGCAGGAACTGGTCCCGCCAAACTTCAAGCTTCCACAGTTCGAGAGCTATGATGGGACCACCGATCCGGTCGATCATCTGAAAGCCTTCCGGACAACGATGCTGCTCCATGGCGCATCAGATGCTATCCTGTGCTAGGCTTTCCTCTCTATCCTTAAAGGGGCCGCCAGGAACTGATACTCAGCGCTCAAGCCGAATACCATTTTATCGTTTGACCAAATGAGTCAATAGTTCGCAGCCCACTTTATCAGTAGTCGGCATCCGTGCCGAGGTTCGGATTTTTTAATGGCCATCAGGCAGAAGGAGGGAGAACCCATCCGGGCTTACGTCATCCGATTTAATACTGCTGCACTAGAGGTCCAAGACCTGGATCAGTCAGTCACCATGGCCGCTCTCAAAGATGGCCTTCAGAAGAACGACTTACTGTTCTTCCTAGAAAAGAAGTATCCCAGGAACTTTGCCGACATGCTGGCTCGGACCGAAAGTTATGCCCGGGCAGAGGAGGCCTTCGAGGCTAAGGACGACGAAGTCGGTGGCAAGCAGCAAATCGGTGGGCCAGGCAGATCCGTTGAAGAAAGAAAGAGGATTGAAGTTCGACCGCATTTCCAGACTCCCCTTGATCACGGGCGAGCCCGGACTCCCCCTCAAGCTCGGAGGCGGGGAAGCCCTGACGAAAGGGCATGCCGAGGTTCCCCCCAGCGCCGAAGTTTTCCTCGACGACGATGAATTCACAACTACGCCCCCCTTAACGTCTCGAAGACTCAAGTATTGATGGAGATCTGGGAGCGACTTCCAAGATCGGAGAGAATGCGTTTCCATCCTAGCAAGCGCAATCCCAACAAGTTCTGCCTTTACCATCGCGACTACGGTCATGACACTGAGGAGTGCATCCAACTCCAGGATGAGATCGAAGAGCTCGTCAGGCGAGGCAGACTTAGTCGATTTCTGCGAAGACGGCTGAGGAGAAGGAAGATCGGCCAAGAGCGTTACCGCCAAGTGAAAAAAATCAGCAAGAAGATCGACTGCCCCTTGGCATCATTAATACTATCTTAGGGGGACCTCAGCAAGAGGAGACCAGCGGATCCGGAGGATTGGTGAAGAGGCGGAGGATCGTGGAGCCCGTGGCCTTCACCGAAGAGGACAGTCAGAAAATCCAATTTCCGCACAATGACGCGGTTGTAATTTCTTTGAATATTGCTGACTACGATGTATGCCGCATTTTGGTAGATAATGGAAGCTCGGTCGATGTATTGTTTTACGATGCCTTCTCAAAAATGTTCCTGCCCGACGACCGCTTGGGGCCGATGAATTCTCCACTGGTAGGATTTGCTAGCAACGTCGTACCAATCGAAGACATAATAACATTGACCATAGTGGCAGCGCAGCGCCCAAAGTTGGCCAAAGCTCGGGTCGACTTCTTAGTCGTAAGGATCCCGTCCGCCTATAACGCGATCCTTGGCCGACCTGGTCTAAATGCACTCCGGGCGGTAGTATCAACCTATTATTTGAAGATGAAGTTTCCGATGAGTCACGAGGTCAGAGAAGTCAGAGGAGATCAGGCTTTGGGGAGGTATTGCTACTCGATCGCCCTGCATAAGGGAGATCAACCCGATCCTTATCTTGTTGACGGATTGGATGTCCGCGACGACCTCATTGAGGAGCGGGGCGAGCCTGCGAAGGACATCATCTCTGTGCCCCGCTCCCGTCGAAGTCTAGTTCGATGCTCAGCCTAATGCAACTAGTAGCCGCAGAAGAGCTCCAGCAGACGGGCTTCAGTCGAACCCTCAGCAGCCGAGCTTCTTCTAACCCATTCAGCTGGCCAAACTACTTAGCCACCGAGCTCCTTCGGACTTCTCAGCCGTCGAGCTTCTTCTAAGCCGTTCAGCCGGCCGAACCACTTAGCGGCCGAACTCCTTCTGACTCCTCAATCATCGAGCTTCAGTCAGACTCCCACAAGAGCCGAACTCTCTCCACATCGTTACAGCTAGGCGCCTGCGGGAGCCGAACTCCCTCCAAGCTTCCTGTTCGGCCGAGCTTCTATGGAAGTCGGACTCCTTGCGGACTCCTCCAGCAGTCGAGCTTCTAAATGGCCGAACTTCCATGAAAGCCAAACTTCTTATGACGGATTCCTGCAGGCGATCCCACTACTAAACGGTTACACGATAATAACGATCGGCATTTATCAAGTCAATAACGATCGGCATTGATCAGGACAGTTACGATAATCATTAATTAAGGCAGTTACAACAAGCTCCCTCTATAAAAAGGACCCTCCAGATACGCTTAGGCCAGGTTCTGAAAACTCTTCTCTTCTTCTCAAAATTCTATTGAACTCCACACTGAGCACTCCATTCCTGTTGGCGCTGACTTGATCGTCGGAGGGTCCTATCGGAGCCATCCTCCACCGGCTCCAAACGGAACTTTATTTTGTAGGTCTCCGGCGGCGACCTCATTGGCCTCCACTCTAGTGGATTCCGACGATGGCCAGATTCTGCGTCAACAGATGGTACAGTGAACATTGGTTGTGAGACTGGCCTTGTTAATGAATTGATCAACTAGCAAAATAAATGAATTGGTTATCCCCTGGGCTATTAATGGCCCAACCTTGGAGCAGAAAAATGTAAATCCATTGATGGGTCGATCCTTAAAGCAAGAGTTGACCTATAATAGTAAATATGGATCATCATTGGCAAGTATGGCAACCCTTTTACCTGTAGCAACTAAATTATATACGGATGGTTTCACAAAACGTGTCTTGTGAACCACTCTGCACCAGTACCACTTCTTTATAAGGCTGGAAATGGGTTGCTGGCCTTGGACCAGACCATCCCAAACTTGGTATTCTACGTTAGTTTAAGAAGCCGAGGCCTCTCCTTTTTGCAGTGGATGAATCGTGCCAACCTAGCGTAGATACATCCAAAAGAATCAGAAAAAATAAAATACACCAAACTGAATAAGAACCGAAGAAAAGTTCTCCAGATAACATCCCGGGCCACCAAATCCACGGCATTATTTGACTCGTCATAAACATGAGTCGCTTTATTCCTAATGATTTTCCAAATATCCGAAAGCAGTGGGTAGGTGACAGCCGAGTCAAGTTGTTTCCTTACCCGGCCCATAATAATGCCCGAATCTCCCTCCAAAATGATTTGATTGGCTCGTAAGATGATGGTAAAATTTTTGATCCCCTCTGAGAGTGTAGTGTCGTACACGTGGCAACCCCCCAGAGTCACAGAACATAAGCCTCCGAGCACAAATCCAGATCCATCTATTCTGTCGCCATCTAATTCATTACCATCGAAATTAATCTTGAGATAGCTAGGGTGTGGGTGCTCCCGAGCGATATAAGTCCTTCGAGAAAATGCAGAACTTGCCTGAAAGTCCTGGATGTCCCTGAGAATCTCCAATGGCAGATAACAAGAAATCTCAACAGCTTGCATCGAAGCTCTCATGAGGATGAGTTTGGGTAAGTAGTATCCATGTTCAAACATATGACCATTTCAAGCTAACCAAATGTGCTGAGCGAGCGTGAATTGGCTTCATTCTTTGGAGGCCTCATGTATTCAGATAATCTAATCTAAGAGCTCATTTGGTTTGCAAAAAAAAAAAAAAAAAAAAAATTTTTTTTTTTTTTTTTGAAAAGTTGATTATAAAAAATATGATACATGAGAAAGTGATTTTGACATATTTAGTTGTTCATAAAAAAATAGTATTGTTGATGCCGAACTACGAGCTTGAGGTCGGAGAACTCTCCCTCAGGCTAGAAGGTGCTGAAGTGATACCTACAAAGATAAGTCCCTAACTGGATTATTCTCTGGTGGGTTTGTTGGGAGAAGTATATCTTTGGATCCTCGCTCCTCCTTATTTATAATGGAGGAATTAGTATCATGTATCCCCGGAAGAATTAATGATTCTTAGATTTGGTGCATCGACCCATCGAGAGAGATTCGATCTCTTTCTACATTTGAATGTGAGGTTGGCTAATTAGTTGCCTTTATGATAAGATCGGATCTGAATTGTTTCGATTTTCTTATCTGAAATGATTTTCTTCCTAAAATGGTTGTCTTGCGTGATTGATATGACTTGCTAGAAATATGAGTTCCAAGCCAAGACATTTCCAAGGTTGGAGGTTAGATAAGACCGAAGTCGGACCATCAATGAAAGAATAGAAAGAATATTTAGGACTATCAATGAAATCGGAGTCGAGACCGTTGAGTTTGAAGCTCTAATAAAGCTGAGGGTCGTACTCGATGAACAAAATAATTTAACACCATTGAGGTTGGAGGTTTGATGAAATTGGAGTAGAGGCCTCCGATAGGGATTTAGAATATCTAAGATCGGAGGTCTGAATAGACTGAAGTAGATACCTTCGACCTTAGATAAAGCTGGATTTGGGAGGTACCTCCGAGGTCGAATGGAATAGTTATCAAGACCAATGTCGGATAAAATGACTAACAACATTAACAGAAAAGATGAAATGACTAAAATATCACTACTAAATAATATGACTATAGCAGCGGTTTGTAACTATTACCATAGCCTAAAAAATCGCTGCCATAAGCTATGGCAGTGGTTCGCTAACCATTGCCACTGTGGCCTTCGCTTTAGATCTATGGTAGCGGTTATGCGAACCGCTGTTATATACAGCTTATGGTAACGATTTTCAAACCACTGTCATAGATTGAGCTATGGCAACGATTTTCTAACCGCTATCATAGATTGATCTAATGCAGTGATTTCATAACCGCTGCCATAGGTTAATGGCAGTGCTTGGCACGCCTACGACAATGATTTTGCAATCGCTGTCGTAGCTTTTGAATAAAAAAAAATATAAAATTTTTAATTTTTTATATATTTTATCTGATAAATATAGATATACATACATAATACAAGAAAAATATAAGAAAATATTATAAATATAAGAATATTTTTGAAATACTTAAATTTTATTATCGAATAAAATTTATTACAATATTTTTCAAAAAAAAATACATCAAAGTCTCCTAAATCTACATCATCGTCATCGAAAGATGAAGCACGAGCTGGAGGAGCTAGAGCCAGAGCTGAAGGAGCTGGAGGGGCTGAAGCTATAGGAGCTAGAGTTGGAACATCGGCCAACATATCCTCAAGGCCCACGAAGTTAGCTCCAAAACACGTGCTAACCCTCGTCACCATGACGCTCAGGATGCCCTCCAAATGAGATATATGCTCCTCAGCATGAGCAACCCGTGCCGTAGCCTGATCTGCCCATGCTATAGCCTAAGTTGCCTGCACCAATGCCTCCTCAAGCTGCTCTCGACTGACGATACCAAAAGCATGTGAAGAGATACTCGCCTCAGACTAGTAGCTCATTGGCATATATCCGGATCTGCATCGGATCCTTTTAGAGTGCTCAGGCCCCAAGATCCGAGATAGATGGTCATAGGGGCCAAAGGTGTCCGAATCCTCACTCGTGAGCATATCTAATTGCTTCTGTAATTATAAATTCAAATAAAATTTTATAAGAAATATTATAATATTGATTATATATACTAACATATTTATTACTTACAAAAATCCTTTCGATCACGGCGTTCATCGACCTGCCCTTCTTATCTATATGGTTGGATCGAAAGATCTCGCTACGGCTGGACATCACTCCATCTCTCATCAGCTATAACAATGGATCAATTTATTAGAAATATAAAAAAAATATTAATTTAATTTATCTAGTAAGATTTATAATTCATTACCTCTCTATGTACATGATTGGCCATAGACTCATGGCCTATAGTGCCTGTGTACTCCTGGACTGTCCGATTCTTTTGATTCTGATGGAAAATAGCCTAACAAGTATTTAAATAAATATTTAAATATAATTTTAAGTATATTAAAAAATTTAAAAGTTAAAAATTTTACCTCAAACTTCTAGCTCCTCCAATATTTAACCATCTCCTTCCACTGACTCGGGGGACAATCCTGTATCTAAGGAACAAGCTCCTCCGGAGTGTCTTGTCGATGCTCGAGTCATCCTCTGTGGAGCTTGATCTTATAGCCTCAATACAACTCTCTAATCTTCTTTAGTTGGACATCTCGAGCCCTCTCATGATATGAAAAGTCATACCTTCTTTGCACAAAGTTATTAAAAATTAGTTACCAAATTATTCTAATCAAATAAAGTGTAAACATATCAAATGCATAAATATAAGTAAGATACACTTACCCATATCTTCTCCCACACTCGATCCCTAACACCAACATCCATTAATCATCAGTCTATAGACAATACCGGAATGATGTCGGACCATCTCACAAGCACTTCGAAAAAAAAATATATCTCTCGTGCGGTCTTTCCTACTGGCCTTCTCTCTACATCATACTACACCATTATCTGATACTGATGGTTCCACACATGCAGCATGCGTATGGGATGATGAAATGTCCTACTGGATGATGCATTTGTAATGAAAATATGTTATGCAAATATATAAGTGTACTGCATATGGACGGTATTTATATGCTTAAATGGATTGAAACCATCGCATAATAAGTCTAACCTCACATTACGTATCTCTTATACAAAATCAGGATGTATTTCATTAAATTTATGCTATGCCTCTCTATCGGCTAGATGCCTCAATGTATTATCTTTTGTTCGGTCCTCTTCATGCCATCTCATATCCTTTGATGTTCTTGCTGACATAAATAATTTTTATAGTCTCAGAATCAAAGAAAAGTGCCATATCAATTTTTGAGATACATGAGTCGATGTGTCATCTTTATTTTTTTCCATCTTGATACACCATATCTCGTGCACTCATTTCGATTGGCATCTTCCTTCCAGTAGAGCATGCAATCATTGGGACATGCATGTATCTTGGTATAAATAAAGTCCAACTATTCAATAATCTTCGATGCCTCATAATTATTCTTCGAGATTTATGCATTATCCGGAAGAATATCCCACAAAAGCTCTAATATGTAGTTCACTATATTATTATTGAACCCATTAGAACATTTTGGATGGTACAACTAGATTAGGAGCTCAAGCTTCGCCATCTTTTCATACTTGAGATACAACGAAATATTAGTATCCTCCATCAACTTATGGACCTTCTCCACATCATCATTGTTTATCATTCTACCAACCATAGGATCAGGCATGGACGTAGATGCATCATCATTATGGTCAATAAATAAAAAAATATCATGAATCATTTGTTCCACTCTTTCATCATGTTGATCATCTCCTTGTGGCTTATACTCATCATGTTAATCCCAATAAATTTCATAACCATATTTAAAGCCATAAATAGTGAGGTGATCATTTACATCTTGACGAAGTATCCACGATCCATTCATATACTTTTTACAAGAACATTGAATAAGTCCGTGGTCCCCAAATTTTTTTATAGCAAAATCAAAAAAATTTTAAAGTCCAGCTTTATATTCTAATGAGAGTCTACTAAACTTTATCCACTTCTTATCCATTATAAAAATTGGTAATACTACAAATAAATCATGTATGGAACTTGCATTATATACTAATGCATTATAAACAAATATGCATTATAAATAAAAAATACATCATAAATAGAGATCAAAATAAATATTATGTATGAAACTCACATTAAATATCATTTTTAGATATGCAATAAATGCATCATATCACCAACTAATAGGTAAAGATATGTTCTATTTCATTCAAAAATTATATTAATTCTATAGGTTTATTACAGTAATCAAACAATATACAATAGGGATCGAATAAAATTTTGACAGTATTTTTTCTTAGTTCTCTCATGTACGGAGAATAAAAGAAAATGCTATACAAAATTTTATTCGAAATTCTTAGCATATCATTTGATTACTGTAATTATCTATAGAATTATTTATAATTTTTAAACTATCTAAATTAGATAATCAATTGATCATTGTACATAATTCTTTCATCCGTATAATTACATATAAATGTATGGATGTCGGAGATTGTGTATACTAATCAATTGATGGGTCTATCATTATGCAATGCTATAAACAAAAGTAACAAGATATAAACATCTAAAAAATATTATATAATAAATTCTACAATATAAATTACATCTATAAATAATTAAGTATGAGCAATAAATAATTTTACTTTCTATTAGCGATCGGAGGTTCTCTTAGCGGCTGGCATGGCCTACGATCGTGGGCATGGCCCGAAACCCACCGATGGGGGTGAGGGTTCTCTTAGCGGCAGACACAACTCATGACCACCGATACGGCTCAAAACCTGTCAGTGGTGTTTTTCTTATCGATCGGTACGATCCAAGGGCTATCCACGATGGCCGATATGGCACGTCCCAAGGCTACCGGCATGACACAGCGCAGAACCCGCTGGCAGGAGTTTTCTTGTTGATCGGCATAGCCCAAGGGCTGTTCATGGCCCCGAACACGATACAGCCCAAAGGCTATCCACAACCTCAGACATGGCACGATCCTATCCAAAATCCATCGATACGATTCAGAATCAATCGATAGGAGTTCTCTTATCCACTGACACGACTTACGATCAGTAGATAATTATAACATTTATCATAAAAATTTTAAAAATTTTTATAAATATTATAAGTGATTAATAAATAATACTATAAAATTAAAAAAAATTATACCTATGGCTATGGAAAGAGGGTCGCACCAAAAGATCCGAGGGTCATTGGTGATGGCACTAGAGAAAGATGACGGTGCTAGAAATAACCTACAAAATAAGAGCAAGATAGTGAGATAAAGAGAAAAGAGAGAGAAAGAGAAAGAGGAAAGAGAGAGAAAAGAGGGGAGAGAGAGGGAGAGGCAGCCCGGGGGTGCCATGATAGGGAGGTCGGGGGAGGGTGGTGGTGCGCAGTGACGAGGAGGGGCAGCCCGGGGGTGGGGTGGTGGGGGTTGGGGTTTGAGCGGGGAGGGGCGAGGGCACCGAGAGACGGAGACTTCAGGGGATGGGGGCGCGATGATGGGGAGTAGGGGGCGTGGTGACGGGGAGGGGTGGCCCGGGAGGTGGGCATGGTGGGGATTGGGGGATTGATCGAGAAGGGATGAGGAGGGGCCGAGAGGCGGGGGCGGCTGAGGATAGGGGGCAAGTGGGGAGGATGGGGGGCACCGAGAGGTGGGGGTGGCTGGAGGAGTTCACTGTCAAATTTTTTTTATTATTTTTTTCCTAAATCATCGAGTGTAATTGGACCGCACGAAATCCCATAGCAGATAACACACCACGTTAGCCCTTGTATTTCATCGATTCCTAATTGCATGCTATCCATCGTGTATATACTCCAAGATTTGCTCTAGTTCCAACATCTTTTTTTTGGAAAAATGAATAGGTTACTTATTTTTTACCACATATACTATTTTGTTTTGACATAACACCCTCCAAAAAATGAAGTATTAGTGCATGCCATAATTTCTCCTTCCTCGACCTCCTCCTTGCTCTCCCACCACCACCTCCCGTCGATCTCCACCATCGCCTTCCTTCCCATCATCACCGGCATCGGCCTTCTCCTTTGATCTCCCTTAGGTGCTTTCCTTCCCATAGATCTCCAAAAAAGAGAGAGAAATGATAAGAAAAAAAGAGGGGGGGGATGTGGAATGGCTCCTCCCTACTTTTCTTACTGCCACCTGCCGTCAGTCTTTGCTGTCGCCTTACCCCTCATGGATGCCCACCTCCTCCCTACTCTCCTCACCCACCTCCTGCCAATCTCCGCCATCGCCTTCCCTCTCGTAGATGCCTACCTTCTGCCAATCTCCGCCATCGCTTTCTCCCTCATGGACACCCAACTCCTCCATGCTCTCCTCACTGCCATCTTGTGCTGGTCTCCATCGTTGCCTTCCCCTTCGCGAATGCCCACCTCTTATCGATCTCTGCATCGCCTTTTTTCTTATGGATGCACTACTATAAAAATGGCCTATGACAACGATTTTCAAAATCGTTGTCATAGCTCCTACGGCAGTGATTTTCGTTAACCGATGCTATAGGTCCGACATATAATAACGGTTACAGAAAATCGCTATCGTAAGTCGGACCTATAGCAGCAGTTACAAAAAATTACTGCCATAGATCGATCTATAGTAGCGGTTCATTATAACCGCTGTCATAAATCAAACCTATAGCAGTAGTTAGTAAGAACCGCTGTTATAATCTGATTTATGACAGCGGTTAATTATAACCGCTGCCATATATATATATTTTTTAATATTATATCATTTTAAAATTTAATATTCATCTTCATCGTTTATTATCTAAATAATTATCATTAGAGTGTCATCGTAAAAGATTGCCTTGATCCGATGGCCCTAGCTTCATCGATTAAAAAAATTTAATTTCGACGACCACGAACGATGATGCGATGACATGATAGATGAAGATCTTCGATGGATCCAAAAATTTGCAACGATGATCTTGACGATGTTTGTAGCGTACTATCAAAGTTTTACTTCTATCGGATATTGTTATCTTGGTCAATTTAGTATAGATTAGTTTCGATCGTTAAATGATAAACGAGTGATCAAAAGATCAAACGATGTCCGATTATGAGATAATTTTTTTTTATAAATGATCTTGGCTACTACTTTAATTATTTTTTATTATGATGATTATAAAATTTAACTCATAAGATGAAGAACGATCTAAAATTATACGTCTCTTGATAACCATTCTAAAACTTTACTGATTGTTATACTCATGCTTTTGCAATATCAGTTTAATATGAACAATTTATACGAAAATGATTTAAATTTTACTATCATCATCATATAAAATATTTAAAATTATAACAAAGATCATTTAACTAAAAAATTATCTCATAATCGGACACTATTTAACTCTTTGATCGTTTGTTTCTAATTTAACGATCGAAATCATTCCATACTAAATTAACCATGATAACGATATTCAATTAAAGTAAAACTTTGATAGTATGCTACAAAAATCATCGAGATCATCATTGTAGATTTTTAGATCTATCGGAGGTCTCCATCTATCAGATCATCGCATCATCATTCATGATCATCGAAATCAAATTTTTTTGATCGATGAAGCTAGGGCCATCGGATCGAGGCGATCTTTTGCAACGACACTTTAATGATAATTATTTAGATAATGAATGGTGAAGATGAGCATTAAATTTTAAAATTATATAATATTTAGAAAAAAATAAAAAAAAAATTATTTCCAACCTATGATAATGATTATCAAAAATCGCTGCTATAGATCTACGACAGTGGTTATAGAACTGCTATCGTAGATCTATGGCAGCGATTTTGGATAATCACTATCATAGATTTATGGCAGCGATTTGATAACCACTGTCATAGGTTAGATTAAAAATTTTTAAATTTTTTCTTTTCTTTCGTACGCGCTCGATGTCTCTCTCTCCCTCCTCTTCATCGTCGGTGAGGCTTCTTTCCCCCGACCGACGTCGCCCCTCCTCCCCTTCGACCGACGTCGCCCCTCCTTCCCTCCTGGCCAGTGCCACCCCTCCTTCCCCCTCCCCTCTCGGCCCTCCATCCTCGGCCGCCCCTCCTCGCCATCCGCCACCCCCATCCGGCCCCCCACCCCTCCATCCGACCCATCCTCGACCCCCAGTGAAACCCCCTCTCTGACGAACCCTCATCTGACCCTCCCTTGGCCCCCCATGAAATCCCTCCTCCAGCGAACCCCCCTCCACCCTCACTCGGCCTCCCGCGAAATCCCAACCCTCCCATCCGACCCTCTCTCGATCTTCAACGAACCCCCCCTTGGCGAACCCCCATCCAACCCTCCCTTGGCCCCTTGTGAAATCCTCCTCCAACGAACCTCCATCCACCCTCGGTTCCTTCCATGAAACCCCACCCCCCCACCAACACACCCTTTCTGATCGAGTGCGAAGACTCTCCTTCGTCACTCCCCTGGCCCCCACCTTGTTCTCTCTCTCTTTCTCTTTTTTTCTCTTCTCTATCTGACTATCTTGCTTTTATTTCATAGGTTACCTCTAGTGCCGTCGTCCTCCTCTAGCATCGTTGCTGGCGATCCTCGAAGCTTTCGGTGCGACCCACTCTCTATAGCCATAAATATATTTTTTAAATTTTATAGTATTATTTATTAATCATATATATTTATAATAATTTTATAAATATTTATAATAAATATTATAAATATTTATTATAAATATTATAATGCATATCATAATTTTTGGATCGTGTCATGACGGTAGCCTTGGATTATGCCATGTTGGTGGCTGTGGACTAGATCTGTCAACGGATTGGGTTCGAATCGAAATCTGGATATTCAGATTTAGATCCAATTTTAATTACTGATACTGAATCCGAATCCAAATATTCGACGGATCTATACTTGAGAGAGGAAGGAAGGGATCCGACCTCGCCGCCATTATTAGGAGGGAGGGGGTCCAACCTCGCCGCCATCATTGGGAGGGAGGGGGTCCAACCTCGCCAACGAGGAAGATCGAGAGAGGGAGAGTGGGAGATCGAGAGAGCGAAAGAGGGAGGGAGGGGGTCCGACCTTATCCCTCTGGCTCCATCATTGGAATGTTGCATCAGAGGTGAATTATATGTTATCTACTTTCCAAAACTTTTATTTATATCAATGCATCCTAATGAAATTTATAGAAATAAATTGATAACCGACATCTAACAATGCCTTCTAGTTCACTACGATAGTCGGCATCTTGGTTCATTTCTAAATTATTATCGATATTTATTTCTTAGAAACTATCTTTTTCTATATAAAATGAGGTAGACATGTTTACATATCATTGGCATATTAAGCTACTTAAAATCATCATTTATGTCTTAATTCTTAATTGGCTGACCTATCAAAGCTTGAATACTAAATTTGACTTTGTCTCGATTCATTTCTATTTGCATTTAAGTCTATTTTTTAAAATTATTTATTTTTTCATTTTTGTGCCTATCTTATCGGATACATTTAACTAACTTTTAAGAACTCTCATTAGACTTATGATATTTCAAGTTGCTGTGACCCAATGAAATCCATCATATGTTTTAATTTTAAATTAAGTTTTTATGTTGATGCATGTTGTATTATTACTCATTTCTATTTAGTTCTTGCTAATTTAAATTTTACTTCTTCAAATGGTTTTATGCATTATATTGCAGTGATCAAGCATCTTTTAAATTATCCTTTTTAAGATGATGGATCAACTAATTTCTAAAGAATCTATTTGAGATCTTTCAAACTATTCTATGAGGTGTCATACTGTGCAGTCTTTAGAGATTAGTTGGATTATAGTTCTCATTAATTCTTTTCAAAAAAGTTTAGATGAACAGACATCTTTTAAATTACAGATGAATAGAGAATTTCTTTTGGAATTGTTAATTGATTATATCTCTTTGTGTATTCCTAGAAAATGAGGACAGGAGTTTGTTATACAACTTAATTTTTTTGGTCAATATTCAAGTTGCTCTTTGTTATCTTTTCTTGCTCTCGTTACCATTTCAATGTTCTACCATGCTTGTAGAATAAAAGAAGTGAATGTATTTTATTATTTTTATTTTTATTCTTTATGTGTGATGTTCTTACAAGTCTTTTATTCTTGATGAACATGCTACAATTGGCATTGATTTTCTATCTAAGACTATGTACCTTGAAGATCGAACTGTTAGACTGCAACTTTGGTATGGCCATGGCTTCATAGCATGTTATGCCTATCTAATAAAATACTGCTACCTTCACCCCCCCCCCCAAAAAAAAGAAGAAGCATAATGTCATTACTCTAGTCATGCATACAGTTCTACTATTTGCTACATACAACATCAACATTTTTTTGGCAAACTTTTTACTATTTATATTCGTGTTAGTTCATTAGGGGCTTCATTCACTATAGTAATAATGGTTAGAGTTGTCACAGGCTTCGAGGATATGTTAGCCCACATTCCAACTCTGGCTCCGACTCTGGCTCTAGCTCTAGCTCCAACTCCAACTCCGTTTTCGACTCCTGGTGATGACGATGATGATGTAGATTTAGGAGACTTTTGATGTATTTTATTTTTTTAAAAAAATATCATAATAAATTTTATTCGATAATAAAATTTTAGCATTTTAGAATAATTTTTGTATTCATTATATTTTTTTATGTTATATATCTATATTTATTAGATAAAATATATAAAAAAATAAAAATTTTATTTTTTTTAATTATTCAAGATCTACGACAGCGATTTTATAACCGCTGCTATATCCGTTCCAACCGCTGCCATAGGTTTCTGATACAAATGGTGCCAGCTGCTGCATTAGACAATGGTTAAGAAACTGCTGCTATAGATTACCTATGGCAGCGATTATGTAACCGCTGCTATAAATCGATCTATTGCAGCAGTTTATAAACCGCTGCAATAGGCTATCTATGACGGTGGTTCAAACAACCGCTGTAACAATTATTGCCATAGAGCTACAACGACGATCGCAGTAGCAGCGGTTAGAAAATTATTGCCATAGCCTATGGCAGCGATTTTTTGGGCTATGGCAGCGGTTACGAACCGTTGTCATAGTCCTTTTTTATAGTAGTAACCGCTGCCATAGCCCTTTTTTATAGTAGTGATGTCCTCATTGGCATTGCCCTTCTTCCTCACAGATGCCCACCTCCCATTAGTCTCCATCATCGCCTTCCCCCTCGTGGATGCCCACTTCCTGCTGGTCTTCACCATCACTTTCCCCTTCATACATGCCCTCACTTGTGTTGCCCTTCACCCTCATGGATGCCCACCTCTCATCAATCTCCGCCATTGCCTTCCCCCTCACGAACGCCCTAACCAGCATCGGCCTTCCCCCTTGTGGATGCCCACCTCCCACTGGTATCTACTGTCGCCTTCCCCCTCGCCGACACCCACCTTCCATTGATCTCTGCTGTCTCCTTCTCTCTCACGGATGCCCTCACTGATGTCAACATTCTCCCTACTCTCCCTCCATGCTTTCCTTCCCATATATCTCCGACAAAGAGAAAAAAATGAGAAAAAAGAAAAAAATTAATCAATCTACGTAGGAAAAGAATTTTTTTTTCCTTTTCCCACCCTTCTTTTTATGTTTTTCTCTGATTTTTTCTTTATTTTTTCTATTCTCATGAGTAACTAAAAGGGAAGGATAATTAATAGAGATGAAAATAAACCAAGCTTTGGCTTAAATAGATCAGACATGTATTATAAAATACTAGTCTGAGCCTAGCTTGTTGAACTAGTTTAAGCTTAAAATGAGGCTCGGCCTGGTCTATTTTGTAAAATACAAAAGTCTGACCCAGCCTGAAAACCTATTTAAAAGTCTATAAATATTAAGATCTTTAAATAGATCAACAGGTCTAGGCCTTCAAGATCTCAACATAGGCTCAAAAGTCTATCAAACATAATACAAGTTACTCTTATACAGGCCGGCTTGTAGGCCTTCAAGCCAGGTTTTAAAATTTTAGGCCTAGTCTATTTATTTCAACATTTTTTTTTAAAAGTTTGTGCTTGATTTATTTAGATAAATAGAACAGGCCAGATCAGACTGACAGCAGGCCAAGCCATAGGCTCCTGATAGGCCGTCTAGCCTATTTCCATCCCTAATAATTAATGTTGCCTAACGGCGATAGACGACTGGATCTCTTTATAATGTTTTCAAAGTTTTGGTAGATCATTGAAATTTTTTTTGAGGGGTCTAAATATAAAATAGTCAAATTTGAAGGGATATCTTTATAGCTTTTTTCTAAAAGAAAAGACTATATTCTATTTTACTCATCGCTTTTTAGAGCACTTTTGAAAACAAAGGATCCTAATTTCTAGCCTATGGCAAAGCCAAGAAAAACTATGTTTCACATAATTTTTTTCTTTTTCAAGAAATATTGAAATTTTTATTTCCATGGAAATTCACTTTCCAATCTCTCTCTTTTAAAACTCTAAACAAAGAAGAGAAGTTTTTTTATTTTTCCATTTGACCACACTTTTTCCCTTCTCTTCTCATGTATCAAATGAGTCCTAAAAGGCATCTATTAGAGAGGAGGATAGAGTAATTGAAGCAGGATCATCTAATAATCACCGTACCCACATTGCCCTCAGGTGTTAAAATAACACATGGGGGATGGTCACCTCTACTTTTGGATAGCAATTATAATAAGAAATGTTGATCCCTTCCTTTGCTAGTATATTGGCATGCAATCCAATGCCAAACTTCTTCTTAAAGAAACAATGCACTCTAGGTTGAACACCAAACTTCCACACCCATGCAATATATCCTAAAACATCAAAAGGGCTAAACTAACATAATCAATAGAGATCCCTAGTTTTAACTCTAAACAAAAGGAAAGATGATGCACCTTAGGTGCAACTCGCGGGTACCAAACCGAGCCGGACCATACCAAGCTTTGCATGACTCAGCGGATTAACCGGATTTTCTTATAAGTTTTTCATTAGAGATAATACTAAATTTTAGCTAAGCTTCTATAACTGTAATAGAATAATTCTAGCACACTTATTATTGAGTCCTATTTTGGTTACAGTTGTATATTGGGTTTAATGCTTGAATTAGGATTATAAGTCATGTCCTCTATGTATGCACCTAATACATTATACAAGGCCGCCTTTCGATATCGTTAACAATTTCTAAGAGAGAATTTTCTTCACTAGGATGAAGAGTTCTGGCGTCTAATTTGCTTCTATTTGTATGTTAACCATCAAAATGTAGTCTCGACGATCAATCAAACCTTCACAAACAAATCAGGCAAACCCCAAGGACCCCTCAACCCTCTTTTAAATATAGTCTAGATGATGTCTCATGCTCTACTTTGAATGTGGAACTAATCTTTATGATTTTTCTTTGAGCCCATTTCCGTTTCAATAACGAAAGCTTGAGTCTCTTCATTGTTCGATGCCCTGTTTGTATCACCGCAGGAGCTGACTTCGGCCCCAACGTTGTCACTTTGGGATTTGGTTGCCCAAAATTGTCCAAAAACATGGGACACCCAAATCACATACGGCTGACAGGGTTCCCATTTGCTGACTTCTAGCAAGCTAGATGTGCCCTCACAAGTCATTTCATATCGAGAGTGTGAAGCATTACCTGCAGCACCTCCTCCAAAATTTTCAATTATGTTTTAGAGGAGTGCATATCCATAATCCCACTCCTGGTTTGCTTAGTTGAATGGATTAACTAAGAATGCATTTGTTTTGCAAGTGAATTGGAATCAGAAGGGAAATCACAATGGCCATGTCTATCAATATGTTTGATTTACAACTAGAATCAAAATAAAATTTGAATGCTAAAAAAAAAATAAAGATTAGATTTTAAAGAATTAAAATATTTTTATTTTTTTTTTGAAATTAAAATAGTAATGAAACTTCTTCCGATCTGGATGCCTAGAGTAGGAGCCACTCATTTTTATTCTCATTCCACAATCTAACACCTCCCCAACCAAACATGTCCTCAAGTTTAATGCCTTTTGTTAATTTGCCTAATGTTGAATTGATCTTGGTAACCGCAAAATTTTATCGGAATACCAAATCGGTATAATATCACTTGGCTTCTGCGCACCTTGATGATCATGTTGGGCAGGTGGAGACTTTTGTCCAGTGATTAAGCTATGCAAATCCCCCGCGCTGCCACTTTTGCATTTGTAAAATCTTTTTGCATGGGAAGTAACCTGGACAAATTTTTGATTTCTCTCGGTTTTTTTGCATGGGAAGTAACCTGGACAAATTTTTGATTTCTCTCGGTTTTTATACAAACTTCTACGACCATTTTTTTTGGGACACATTATAGTTGTCTATCTATATTGTTCCTTTTCTTCTCAAGAATCTATATTTATATATATATAGATGATTCTCATGAATCTATATAAAAGATTAGAATACAAAAAATAGATGTGCACCTATGTTCACCATTGATTTACGAAGAACGACAGCAGCGGATGCTCAGACGAACACTGAAACTAGATCTTTCTTCACTAGCTTTCTCTCAATAGGCGGCTATTCGATGGAGTAAGCTAGAGAACTAATTTCATGATATTTATAGGAAGTGAAGAGGGGACCTAGCCATATAAAACAAAATTCTAACAAGCCCATCCATCATGAGCTCATGTCGGGCCAAAGCCTACACTGTGCCATCCTAACCACACCAACTCAAATAAGATGCACCTAGCCCAGAACAAAAAGATCACAAACAATATTGGGCTTACATGCATGTCTATCAACCCGGATCACGTAATCAGCTCATTTTTAATAAAATAAATAATTAATTAATGATAGCCCATAATTAGAAAAAATTCTCACATTCTTCGACTTGGACACTAATAATTAGGATTTTAAAATTTTGAAAATACTTTACTTTTAAAAATGACTCTCGAGCTGAATAACAGAAAATATAGTACGAGACCATGATTTTGAAAAATATGTGTCCATAGACAGCACCACAGAATTGACTCGATCCAATAGTATTGATCATGCTGAATCATGGGAGTCATTGCATCCTTTATCTGACATAAGATCTATCCATGATTATAAACATAACTAACACTATCGACATGAGTCTTGGTGTGGTAGTATAGCAAGAAAATAGCATTCAAAAGTGATCTAAACATATGCTATTTTTATTGTCAGTCTTTTAATTTTTTTTCAACATGCTTGGGTACAAAATAAGCAAGAAAAATTCTAATGACTTTAATAACAAGCCATCTGTCTCACATACTCTACATGGTGTCAATGACAAGACAGTACAACATATCTGAAACTCGACATCTGATCTCATATTTCATATAATAGGTACATAAATAAGAGATATATCTAACTGTACTAAAATAAATATGTACGCATAAATAAAAAAATTAAAATAAAAGTATCATTAATTTATCATGCCAATAATGTATATAAAAAATGCATGAGATGTAAAGAGTCCATAACAATAAACAATAATAAAATATAAATATAAAGTCACTCCCACTAACTAAGTACATCAAAAGAACTCAGTATGTCCATTATTTCAATATGCCTTGTAAAACATATGAGCCTCAAACCTTTAGTCAGGGGATTAGCTAACATTGATTCTGTATCTATGTACTTAACAGTTATGTCTCCTTTCTTCACAAAATCTTTTACTGTCAGGTACTTCAGCTTCAAATATTTAGATCCACTAGAAGATTTATTATTCTTTGTGAAGAATACAGCAGTACTATCACAATAGATTGTCAGTGGTCTGAAGATAGAATCAATAATCTGAAGTCCTGTAATAAAATTTTTCAGCCAAATAGCTTGAGTAGCAGCTCCATAACAAGCAATAAACTCAGCCTGCATAGTAGAGAAAGCTGTCATGGTCTGTTTAACACTCCTCTAGGATATCGCACCTCTGGCTAACATAAAAATATATCCTGAGGTTGATTTCAAATCGTCAGGGCATCCAGCAAGATCTGAATCTAAATATCCTAATAACTGTAGATCATAAGTTCTTCTATACACAAGCATATAGTCCTTGATTTTCTGTAAATATCTCATTATCCTTTTTTGCTGTAATCCAATATTGAAAATCTGGATTTGATAGATATCTACCAAGAACTTCCATTATGAAGGCAATATCAGGTCTGATACAAACCTATGCATGCATCAGACTCCCTATAGCACTGGCATAAGAAATATTCTTCATTTAATCCTTTTCAAGCTCATTCTTGGGGCATTGATTTTTACTGAACTTATCACTTTTGACAATAGGCGTATCACAGGATTTGCAATTCTGCATATTAAATCTTTCAAGAACTTTATTAATGTATGCTTTCGATGACAAACCCAACGGATGACGTGATCTATCTCTATGAATTTCAATACCTAAGATAAAAGCTGCTTCTCTAAGATCTTTCATATCAAAAGTCCTAGATAACATTTGTTTAGTCTTATTGAGCAGACCATAATCACTACTGGCAAGCAAAATATCATCAACATATAGGACAAAAAAATAAATTTGCTCCTCTTGAGATAGATGTACTAATTAACTTTATTTTTTTCAAAACCAAGAGAGATTACCATCTCATTAAATTTTAAATACCATTATCTAGATGCTTGTTTCAGACCATAGATCGACTTCTTCAATTTATAGACTAAATATTCTCTCCTACTTTTCTGAAAATCTTCAGGCTATTTCATATATACTTTCTTACTGAGATTACCATTCAGAAAAGTAGTTTTTACGTCCATCTGATAAAGCTCTAACATAATGAGCCACTAAAGATATGATGATTCTAAAAAAATCTTTTATAGATACTGGAGAGAAAGTTTCAATATAATCAACTCCTTCTTTCTGAGTAAATCCTTTAGCTACCAATTTAGCCTTGAATCGCTCAATCCTTCCTTTAAAATTCTTTTTACTCTTATATACCCGCTTACATCCAATAGGTTTGCTATGTTCAGTAGGCTCAATAAGCTTCCATATATTATTATTAGCCATAGATTATATTTCTTTCTTCATAGTATTTATCCATAAATTAAACTGAGAATAAGTCATAGCATCATAATATGTCACTCGGTCAATCACATGTCTAATATTATAATCACTTTCTCCAAGATAGATGTAAAAATTATCAAAAATGTCAGGCCTCTTTTGTTGGGTAGATTTTCTTAATGTCACCTCATCATTAGGTTAAATAGGTCGAGGATTCAATATAAAAGTAGGAGGATTAGGAATCTTAACGTTCATTCTATTAATAGGTGTGTAAACTATATTTTCATATGATGCAGTCACAGAAATAGAGACAGTCTCAATCTGATTATTATCAACATTAATACCTCAAAAAAATTTCATATCAGCCACATCAAGTTCTAAAAATTTTGTAGTCTGTGACTCTACAATTCTGTTACATCTTTCAGGACTATAGAATCTATATCCTTTAGCATATTCTAGATATCCAATGAAATAGCAACGACTAGTTCTAGGGTCAATCTTTTTCTCTATAAGATTATATATTTTCACTTTTGTAGGACAACCCCAAATCCGAAAATGATTTAGACTAGATTTTTTATTAGTCCATATTTCAAAAGATGTTTTGGGTACAGATTTACTAGAAACCTCATTAAGAATATATAAGGCAGTTTTAATAGCCTCACCCTATAGATATTCTGGCAAATTTGATCTATTCATCATGCTCCTCATCATATCCTTAAGGGTGCAATTACGTCTTTCGACTACACTATTCTGTTCAGGACTATCAGATATAGTATATTGGGCTATAATCTCATAAACTTATAAGTATTTGACAAACAAATCCATATACTATCCTGCTATATCATGTTTGCCATAATACTCATCTCTACGGTCAAATCTCACAATCTTGATGATCTTTCCCAATTATCTCTTAACTTCTATTTTAAAGATTTTAAATTTTTAAAGAGCATCAGACTTTTTTTTAATCAAATAAAGATAATCATATTCTAGAAAAATTATCAATAAATATGATGAAGTATTTATTATCATAGATTGTAGAAGAATAAGGTTCACTAATATCAGTGTGAATTATCTCTAGAAGGTCTGAACTACGAGTTGTCCCTTTCTTTTTAGTCTTAGTTAATTTATCCTTAATACAATCAATGCAAGTCTCCATATCCCCAAAATCCAAGGCAGATAATATGTCATCTTTAATCAGTTTATCAATCCTTTCCTTAGATATGTGTCCTAAGCACTTGTGCCACAATATAGAGGATTTTTCTTTGATTCTAGAAGATTTTGCAATCACATTCTCAACATTCAAAGAAGCATAGGGATGATCATAAGGTAAACATAATTTATATAATCCATCACTTATAATGTCATAACCAATAATTTGAGAATTAAATGTTAAATCAACTTTTCTATTATGAAAATTAAAATTAAAACCAATCTTATCTAAAGAAGAAACAGAAATCAAATTCCTTCTAAAAGAAGGTAAATAAAAGGTATTTTCTAAAGAAACTTCAAAATCAGACTCTAAAGACAATTTGATAAGTCCTATGTATTCAACTTCAACTTCAAGATCATTTCCTACTTTCAGCTTGGTCTCTTTCAGACTTGGTTTTCTCTTATTTATGAATTCCTATAAGAAAATGGCAACATGAGTTATGGCATTACTATCGATCTACCAGGAATCAATAGGGACATCAACTATATTTGACTCATAACAAACAAGAGCTAGAAGCTTACCTTCTTATTTTTGTTTCTTTTCTAACTAAGACTTGAACTTGTAGCATTAACTTCTAATGTGGCCTTTTCTTTTACAGTGAAAACATTTAACATCTTTTTTAATGACAGCTTTGGGACCACATACAAAATGATTCTGACCAGGATTGTTACCATGTCCTTTAACATTCTGAGACTATTTAGGAGCAGCAGGTTTATTCTTTTTCTTCTTTATAAAACCTTTGCTAGAATGGAGCTTTGATTGGAAGGAAAGAAGGGCAATCTCACTCTTTTCTTTCTTTAGTTTCTCTTCCTTAGCAACACATTTAGTGATCAACTCAGTAATATTCTAGGTTTCATTTAGAATATTATAGGTAGTTTTGATCTGAGAGAATTCAACAGGTAAAGAATTCAAAGCATGAGGTACTAGAAAGAAGTCAGACAATTCAATTTTTAGATCCTTAAGTTTGGTTTAGATATGAACCATTTTCAGAATATATTTTCTAACACCCCAACATTATCATATCTCATGATCGTCAATTCTTTTATCAGATATCCAAATTCGATATTTTCAGACACAAGGTATCTCTGTCCTATGGCATCAAATAGTTCCTTAGCACTATTGGTCTCTGATAGACTACTCAGAAGATGCTCAAAAACTAACCTCTTAATAGCAATTAAACTAAGCCTGTTAGATTTTTTTCACTTAGTAAAATAATCTTTATGTTCTGGTGTACTTTGGTCATTAAGATCATTAGATTTATTCTCATGCAATGCCAAATCAATGTCAGCAATCCCTAGAGCAAATTTCATGTCTTGTTTCCATCTTTTATAATTTGAACCAGTTAAGACTTCAATAATAACATTGTTATTGTTAACACCAAATAAAACTATATAAATAAATAATAAAAATATAAAATATTAGATAATGGGTACATACACAAACAACATAGTTATATAGTGACATAAACCATAAATAAGGCCCAAACACTATATTACATATTCCCCTTTGGGCAAAACATGCAATATATATAAGAGCTCTTTATACAAGGCCACAAAAGAAATATCCTAGCATTCAGAAGCCTATCCCCTTTGGGCAGACAGACCCCGAAAGTTAGAGTATCCTCGCAACATAATGATTCACACAATTTTTAATTAAAACATATAATAACCCCATTTGGGCAAGTGATTGTATCTCATAACTAGAAAATATCCCCCTAATAATGAAAAAAATTTATAAACTAATATAAATAAATTATTTTGATGATAAATATTCATGCTAATCTATAAAATTATCCATACAGAAAATTAAATATCCAAAATGATCAAATGCAGTATGGATACTTAACAATATGCATCCCACTGATCATAACACAACATAATATTGCATTCTAAAGAAATAATAACATATTTGTACAGTTCAAAAGATATATCATACCAAAATAATATCAGATATTAATTTTCTGAAAAGCATTATCAGAAATAAAATTTTCAAAAAGTAAATTAAAATTTTGAAGAACTAATACAAAATAATAACCTTCAACAAGGTCTTAATTATAAAATAGAGATTTACACAATAAATTACAATAAAAGGACTAAAACATAATTTATTGGACTAAAATCAAATTTTTATAATTATAGAGGCTAAATTATAATTTTCTTTGGACTAAAATTAAATTTATATAATTACAGGGACTAAAGTGCAAAATTATAATTATACTCTTAATTGATCAAATCGGATTTGGATTTTGGGTCAAAACTTAAAACCCAAAACCTGTTAGGCCACTTCATCTCCCTCACGATGGGTTCTGCAAATTTTTTTTTTATGGGTTTTGGGTAGCGGAGAGGAGGGCTCATCGGTGCCTCCTCTCTATCTGAACTCCGGCCAGGCGGCCGCTAGAGAAGCTTCAACCAATGGACCGCCAGCAGATGGTGAGGTCCCCACCGATGTGGAAGAGGGAGGAGGGCGCAACAGCTTGAACCACCGCCCCTCTTGTTCTTTCCTTCATTGTTTTTTTTTGTTTGAGCCGACGGTCGGTGGGAGGACGACCACCGTCCTCTCTCCAGCCATGTCGGTCGGTCGTTGGCACTGATCGCTCATGGGGGAGGAGGAAAATACGGCAAGGGAGGAGCGACGGTCTCCTCTTTCCCTTCAAACCTCTTTTTTTTGTGTGGGTTTCTAATGGGGAAGATTTGCCCGGTGGCTGGCACCACCACCCATCGGGGTCGCCGTCGGGTCCCATAGATGGGACCATTGGCCAGATGGCCAGAGCCGATCACGCACGGGTGGAGGAGGGCACGACGGTGGAAACCACCGCCCCTCATGCCCCTTTCTCTCTCTCTCTCTCTTTAAAATTAATGTAGATCCGAATGGGATCTTCTCCACTGGCTAGTCCTAGTGGCCACCGGCTTGGTCCCGCCACGCCGGCAACAAGAAGAAGGAGAGAAAGAGAAGATGGGATCCGTTCCTCCCTCTATTTTTTTTTTTATTGGTGATCGGATATTTAGATCCTCACCAGGCTCGTGAGGTGATCGTCGGACCTTTATTCGATCAAGAGAGATCTAGCCAGCAAGAAGAAAAAAATGAGGGAAGGGCACGATCTCAGAAGATCCGTCCATTATTTTTGTTTTAACCAAATTTTGATCCTAATCTTCTACAATTCTAGCTCTGATACTATATGTAGATGATTTCTATGAATCTATGCAGAAGATTAAAATACAAAAGATAGATGCGCACACGTATTTGCCATTGATTTATGAAGAATGACAGTAGCAGATGCTCAGACGAATACTAGAACTAGATCCTTCTCCACCAGCTTCCTCTCAACAGACAGCTATTCGATGGGGCAAGCTAGGAAACTAGTCTTACGGTATTTATAGAAAGTGGAGAGGAGACCAAGCCATATAAAATAAAACTCTAACAGGCCCATCCATCATGGGCTCATATCGGACCAAAGCCTATACTGTGTTGTCCTAACCACACCAACTCGAATAAGATACACCTAGCCCAGAATAAAAAGATCACAAATAATATTGGACTTACGTGTATGTCTATCAATCTGAATCATATAATCAATTCATTTTTAATAAAATAAATAATTAATTAATAATAGTTTATAATTAAAAAAAATTCTCACACTGTATACTCGCATCTATTTCAATCACAAATCGATAACATAGTAAAGTTACAAAAACAATACTAATTTATTTTGTAGATTCTTGAAAAATACAAACAGATTGCTCTTATGCCAAAGCAAACGTGTTGCAATGCTATGGACCTTACACTTTACTGAATCGGTGGTATTGGGTGCGTGTGTATGGATTTTCCTACAGTATTTTAAGAATATTTTAATTTTTTTATCATTTATCTATTTTTAATTATTATATTAAATATAAATTATTTAAATTTTATTTAATTAAATGATTGATGTAGTAAATATTTTAAAAATTAGAAATATTTTTATAGTATAAAAGATGATTTTTTTTTTTTCTGAATTCTTGGCTGCCACTCCAGAAGGCATAGGAGTCGAGAGAGATGGTGGTGGAGGTGGAGGACTCGATGGGCGGAGCTACACTAGAGGCGTCATGGGTGAAAGATAGAGGATCCGTCGGAGGGTGGCTAGGGTGCCATGGGTGAGGGAGGGGGTGCAGTGGTAGAGCTACATGGATGGGAGAGCACCGACCATAAGAAGGTGGCACGATCGTGGGAGAGGGGCGGCATGAGCACCGAGGGGGAGTAGGATGGAGGAGTGGAAAAAAAGGAAGACTGATAGGAAGAGGAGTGGAGCGATTGCAAGGGATAGAAAGGGGGCAGCATAAGCACAGGAGGTTGAAGGGTTGCGGGAACAAGCACCGGAGGGGATGGGGTGGCACAAGCATGAGGAGGATTGGGGGTGAGGGTGGAGGTGGAGGAGAAAATAAAATATTTAAAATATTTTTTTATAATAAAATATTATAAAGAAACACAGTCATACATACAAATACACACATACATACAAACATATATATATATATATATATATATATATATATATATATATATATATATATATATATATATATATATATATATATATATATATATATATATATATATTAAAAAATATGAAGATTAGCTCAGATTAGCTCACCAACCATCGATGCGTGCATCCGATCAACTGTATTATTCTGATTTTTTGATAAAGTTCATATAAAATCTTTTTAGTTGATGTACTCTAGTCAAATGGATGTTTGCGGGAATACCATACCTATTTATTCGGTGCAATGAATGCTAACTCTTAACCAAAAAGATAATGACTTCTACTACCACTACGATGAATCATTATGGCGATAAATATCATTATAACGATTAATTTTGCATATATCTAATATAATGAGGGTGGCTGAAAACTGTTACAATGAATGCTATAATAGTTATAATAAGTTATAACCCTGTTATTTAATACCTTTCACAAGTTCTAACCACCAAGCTACAGTAGTAACTTGCTGGAGTTTTCCATGTAGCTATGTTAGATGTCTTTCTTAAGAAGTACGGGGCCAAATATGTAATTTGGCCCCATTTGATCTCGCAGCGTTTCCGGCGTTGCGCTTTCGCTACCTTCATCGCACGCCATTGTTATTTATTTTCTCCCCCACCCTCTGCGCCATTAGAATCGTCTCTGTTCGTTCCTAATTCTATTTTTCTTCTCGAAACCCTAGAGTTGGACGGTGCCATTGTTTCCGTTCTGTTTTTCCGGCGGAACACCCACCGCGAACGCCGCCGGAATCACCCTGTGGCCGGAGCACCAGTCCCCTCGATCCCCCGCCATGAATCCGGAGTAGTAAGTCCTCAAATTTCCAAATATTCTGTCGTTTCCTCTACAAGATTTAATTCGAAGGCAGATAAATTTGGGGGAAATTTCTATAATTATTTTGGCTTTTGATCGGTGCGCTAGGGTTGGAATAGGATCTCGCCCGATCTGTAACTAAGTAATTTCTCCATTAAGATTTACTCCAGTTTGTTGAAGCCGTCTGGCGTCTATGATCTCTTTGCGATTGGTAAATTGGAATGGGAGGGGCGGGTTAGATGGTTAATTTGCATCATGGACTTGCACATTCCGGATCGGGTGTTTTGGTTCCAGATCTGGTGTCAGATTGGTTTTTGATTCTGGGTTGATGCCATAGCTTGGTTATTATTGTCTGTGAATTAAGTAAATGCAAGAAACCGGTGGCGTGTACATTGAGATTGATGATTTGTCGAATTGTGTTAGAATGTGCTGGTGGATTCGTTAAGAGTGATCTTTGGTCGTCGTCCGTTGTAGTGCGATGAGTTGAGCCTTCATGCATGGCTGTTGTGGTGCATTAATGGAAAGCAATGTGATTTTTTTGCTAATTTGCATCATGTTAAGTTGGAGATGGTTTTTTTTTTTTTTTGTAGTCACATTTGTAAGTTAATGGAACATTGTATAGAAAAGGAAAAATTACCTTCGTATTTTGGAAATATTCGACTTCTTTTTATGTGTTTATGGTTGCGAGCTGATCTGTTTTAGAGTAGTGTAATCAAACATCGGTACAATGGCGGTCTGACTAATATGACATATATTCTTCTTCTTTTTTTTTTTTTTTTTTTTGCTGTATAGGTTTGCGTAAGTAGTGGCTATGTACATTCAAGAATTTTTTGATTCATAATAGTATTGCTCTTGAGAGCATCTGACGATATTATTGAGGGATCCCTTCTTAAAAGTGGTTCATGAAGGCATTTGCACTTGTATTATTGGTGTGCCATGTATAGTAACTACAGCATTCCATTTTCTGAAATCCAGTTATGCTCTAGATAGAGATTTTTCCTGAGCTTGTTTTGTGCTATTACTCTACAAACATGTAACCTTGTGCTCAACATTGCCAGCCACAATTATTGCTTTAAATTTCCACTCCAGACTGGTGCATAACATTGTCAACTTATCTGTGAATTCCTATGTCATTCATACATTATCTACAAAATATGCACTAATTTGCTACCAAGATGCCCATCAAACTCTTATGCAAGGCCGTCAAAAGCTGAAAATATAACTATGTATCTATGCACCGTGACAAGAAAGTCAGAGGTTATAATCAGTTTAGCTAGAATCTGTAGCTAAAGTATTGAATGAATATTAATTCATTGTTGAAGAAACTATAATATTATTATCTAGTATTATAAAAATTGCTAATATGAACCAATTTAAACTTTCAAATTAGTACAATGTTGTGGAGAATGTCAAACCATCTACATGCTACTTATTTAAATGTTCTTGCAAGATATTGTTGCTTTCTTTGTATTTTGGACATACTGGAGGGTAGCATCATTTTATATTTGAGCACATTAAATGGCACTGAGTCCAAAGATTTATCTCAATGCTTGACAAATATAAATCAATTGCTTGGAGTTTTTTTTGCTTTTATTTTGTTTTTTTTGCTTTAGTTTGTGTTTAGGCTGAGTCTATGTATCTTTATGGGAAATGTAAGATTTTATTTAATTGATCTACAATAAAGTAGAAGTCTGATTGCACCTAAGTGGATATAACTGTTATAAATATCTTTAATTATTGTTCCGAAATCAATCACATCTTATCTACCTAAAGGTGCAGCAAGCTTTTAGATCTGTCTCTTTGAAGCCTTTGGTTTACCATTATTTAATGAAAAAGCTAATGTTTCTCATTTTGTTTTGGCATAGTAGAAACAATATTTTGTGGTGATAATTTCTGTAGATTAACATTCTTTAGTGAAAAAATAAAAACTTTCTTGTGGTCACATATGATGCACATGAGAATTTAAAGTGATGTTTTCAATAGATATTGGATAATTAACATGTGGATTAAGATCCACATTTATGTTGTCCATCAATTGAAAACTCTTTTACCAAAAGTTTTAGGGTTTAGAGTGTTAGCTAAGGGAAGCAACACTATTTGAAAATTTTTATTTTAAAATGAACCATTTTACTAAATTCTTTTCAAAACCTTTGTCATATTGAAATAAAAAATGTCACATAAATGATAGTGTAGTTGTTTTGGGTTGTGTTCGGGATAAATTTCGCTCTCGCCGAAGTCTAGTCCGATGCTTAGCCTAATGCAACCAGTAGCCGCAGAAGAGCTTCAGCAGACGGGCTTTAGCCGAATCCCCAGTGGCCAAGCTTCTTCTAACCCATTCAGCTGGCCGAACTATTTAGCGATCGAACTCCTTCTGACTCTCCAATCGCCGAGCTTCAGTCAGACTCCCGCAAGAGCCGAACTCTCTCCGCGTCGTTACAGCCAGGCGCCTGCGGGAGCCGAATTTCCTCCAACGATCGAGCTTCTACGGAAGCCGAACTCCCTGCGGACTTCTTCGGCGGACGGGCTTCTCAATGGCCGAACTTCCATGAAAGCCGAACTTCTTATGACGGATTCCTGCAGGCGATCCCGCTACGGTTACACGATAATAACGATCGGCATTTATCGAGTCAATAACGATCGGCATTTATCAAATCAATAACGATCGGCATTGATCAGGACAGTTACGACAATCATTAATCAAGACGGTTACAATAAGCTCCCTCTATAAAAAGGACCCTCCAGATACACTTACGTCAGGTTCTGAAAATCCTTCTCTCCTCTAAATTCTACCGAACTCCACACTGAGCACTCAATTCCTGTTGACTAGAGCTGACTTGATCGTCGGAGGGTCCTGTCGGAGCCACCCCCCACCGGCTTCGGATGGGACTTTGTTTTGTAGGTCTCCGACGGCGACCCCATCTGCCTCCACTCCAGCGAATTCCGGCGACTATCATATTCTACGTCAACTGATTGGCGCTAGAGGAAGGGGCCCGGCAACGATTTCTCTCTTAAAGAAAGTCGGGGTTTCCTTGTTCTTAAAGAAGTGCTCGGCAACGATTTCTCTCTTTCCACTCCAGAAATCTCTTTTTCTCTTTCGAATTTCTTTCCAAAAAGAAAAGATGCCCCCTAGGAGAGCCTTCACCCGGCGATCGACGGCCTCCGCGGCCCGATCCCGTTCGGATCCGTCTGCTTTCGCTCCAGCCCCGGCGACCCAGGCTCATTCTGTAGCCGCGGTAGACGCTGAGCAGTTCAACCTGCTCGTCTAGCAGGTTCGTGGCCTCACTGAGGCAGTTCAGGCGGTGCAGGCCATGCACCAGTAGGCCCCAGTACCAGCTCAACCGGCACGGAATTCTCCAGAGCCGTGTGGTCCAGTCCAGGGGCAATCGACATGGGCTACCCGACCTCCAATCTCCGAAAGAGGAAGGCAACGGAGGGAGAGCCCTTGCTCGGACCGCGGCTTGACCCAGGGTAAAGCTTTGCACCCATTCAGCAAGAAGACCTTGGAGATCAGAGACCATGAAGATCTCCTGGATCAAAGGCTCTTAGAAATGAGCTGACGAATTGAAGAACTCCGTCATACTCCCTCCTCACGCGGTAATGACATCTGCACTGACCCTCCTTTTTCGCAGAAAATCATGCAGGAACCGATCCCGCCGAACTTCAAGCTCCCGTAATTCAAGAGCTACGATGGGACCACCGATCCGATTGACCACCTGAAAGCCTTCCGGACAATGATGCTGCTCCATGGCGCGCCAGACGCTATCTTGTGCCGGACTTTCCCCTCTACCCTTAAAGAGGCCGCTAGGAACTGGTACTTGGCGCTTAAGCCAAATACCATCTTATCGTTTGATCAGATAAATCAACAGTTCGCGGTCCACTTTGTTTATAGTCGGCGTCCGCGCCGAGGTTCGGAGTCCTTAATGGCCATCAGGCAGAAGGAGGAGGAATTCGTCCAGGCTTACATTATCCGGTTTAATACTGCTGCACTAGAGGTCCGGGACCTGGACCAGTTAGTTGCCATGGCCGCTCTCAAGGGCGGCCTTTAGAAGAACGATCTACTGTTCTTCCTGAAAAAGAAGTATCTCAGAGACTTTACCGACATGCTGGCTCGGGCCGAAAGTTATGCCCAAGCAGAGGAGGCCTTCGAGGCTAAGGACGACGAAGTTGGCGGCAAGCGGCGAATCGGCGGGCCAGGCAGGCCCGTCGAAGAAAGGAAGCAGACTGAAGCTCAGCTGCGTTTCCGGACTCCCCCTGGTCGTGGGCGAGTTCAGACTCTCCCTCAAACTCGAAAGTGGGGAAGCCCTGACGGAAGGACACACCGAGGTTCTCCTCAGCGTCGAAGTTCTCCCCGACGATGATGATTTCACAACTACACCCCCTTAACACTCCGAAGACTCAAGTATTGATGAAGATCCGGGAGCGACTTCCGAGATCGGAGAGAATGCGTTTCCATCCTAGCAAGCGCAATTCCAACAAGTTCTGCTTTTACCATCGCGACCACGGTCATGACACTGAGGAGTGCATTCAACTCTAGGACGAGATCGAAGAGCTCATCAGGCGAGGCAGACTAAGCCGATTTCTTCGAAGACGGTCTGAAGAGAAGATCGGCCAAGAGCGTTACCACCAAGTGGAGAAAACCTACAAGAAGATCAGCTGCCCCTTGGCGTCATCAATACTATCTTAGGAGGACCTCAACAAGGGGAGACCAACGGATCCGAAGGATCGGTGAAGAGGCGGAGGATCGTGGAGCTCGTGGCCTTTACCGAGGAGGACGGTCAGGGAATCCAATTTTCACACAATGACGCGGTTGTAATTTTCTTGAATATTGCTGACTATGATGTACGCTGCGTTCTGGTAGATAATGGAAGCTCAGCCGATGTGTTGTTTTACGATGCTTTCTCAAAAAATGTTCCTGCCCGACGATCGATTGGGGCTGATGAATTCTCCGTTGGTAGGATTTGCTGGCAACGTCGTACTAGTCGAAGGCATAATAACATTGACCGTAGCAGCAGGGCAGTGCCCGAAGCTGGCCAAAGCTCGAGTCGACTTCTTAGTTGTAAGGACCCCGTCTGCCTATAACGCGATTCTTGGCCGACCTGGTCTAAATGCACTCCGAACGGTAGTGTCAATCTATTATTTGAAGATGAAGTTTCCGACGAGTCACGGGGTCGGAGAAGTCAGAGGAGATCAGGCTCTGACGAGGTATTGCTACTCGATCGCCCTGCATAAGGGAGATTAGTCCGACACTTATCTTGTTGACGGACTGGACGTCTGCGACGACCTCACTGAGGAGCGGGGCGAGCCTGTGGAGGACCTCGTCTCTGTGCCCTTGAATGATGGAAATTCGAAGCACGTGGTGCAGATCGGCTCCAACTTGGCGGTCGAGGTTCGGTAGCAGCTCATCGCTTTCCTTAGAAGAAATGCGGAGGTCTTCGCCTGGACCCCAGTGGATATGCCGGGGATCGACATCGAGGTCATGGAACATCGGCTGACTGTCGATCCGAGGCACCGGTTGATAAGAGAAAAGCTGCGCCACCACGCTCCGGAGAGGCAGAAAGCGATCGTCAAAGAAGTAGACAAGCTCCTCAAAGCCGAACTCATCCAGGAGGTTAACTATCCGACCTGGGTCTCGAACGTGGTTCTTGTCAAGAAAGCAAATAACAAGTGGAGGATGTGCGTCGACTTCAAGAAGCTGAACAAGGCTTGCCCGAAGGACAGCTACCCCCTACCCAGGATTGACCAGCTGGTGGACGCAACCATGGGCCATGAGCTCCTCACCTTTATGGACGCCTTTTCTGGTTACAATCAGATACGCATGGCGTCTGAGGACGAAGAGAAGACCGCCTTCATTACCAACCGAGGTCTTTATTGCTACAAAGTCATGCATTTTGGACTCAAGAACGCAGGGGCAACATACCACCGTTTGGTTAATAAGGTCTTCAAGGAGCAGATCGGCCACAATATGGAGGTGTACGTAGATGATATGCTCATCAAAAGCCGAGCTTCAATAGACCACTTGGCCGACCTTGAAGAGACCTTTGGTGCACTCAGGAAGCACAAGATGAAGCTGAACCCAACCAAATGCGCCTTTGGTGTAACCTCCGAAAAATTTCTCGGGTTCATGGTATCGAGACGCGGAATCGAGGCAAACCCCCAGAAAATCCGAGCCATTCGAGAAATGATCACTCCAAAGACGATCAAGGAAGTTCAGCACCTGGCCGGAAAGGTGGCGTCCCTAAATCGCTTCGTCTTAAGGTCGGCCGAACGATGCATGCCCTTCTTCGAGGTTCTCAGGCGACCGAAGGACTTCTGCTGGACGGCGGAGTGCCAACAGACATTCGAGGAGCTCAAAAACTACCTCGGCACGCCCCCATTGCTGGCAAAGCCCGAACCTGGAGAAGAATTGTTTCTGTATCTAGCTGTCTCTCCGGTGGCCCTGGCGGAAGTCCTCGTCAGGGAAAAAGCAAAGACGCAGCGACCGGTCTACTACGTGAGCCGAGTCCTGAGGGACGCGGAGATCAGGTACTCTAGGTTAGAAAAACCGACTTACTGTCTCATAATTGCTGCCAGGAGGCTCCGACCTTATTTTCAGGAGCACACCATAACGGTCCTCACGGACCAACCAATAAAAGCAGTTCTCCACCGAGCAGACGCTTCCGGAAGAATCGCAAAATGGGCAATCGAGCTCACAGAGTTCGACATCAACTACCGGCTCAGGCCATCAATCAAGGCTCAGATACTGGCGGATTTTGTGCTAGAATGCACCATTCCAGTTGAAGCCGAGCTTGAATCGAGCGGAACCAGCACCAGAGCGAGGCCGAACTTCGACGAAGCCGAGCTGTCGTGGTCGATCCTCCCCGAAGAGAGTGTCGACCTCCCTGAAGATTCCTGGGCTCTACACGTGGATGGTTTGTCCAACTCCGCTGGAGTTGGTGCGGGGCTGGTCTTGGTCAGCCTCGAAAGAGTTGTCGCCGAGTATGCGTTGCGTCTTGAGTTCCCCACGACCAACAATGGGACCGAATATGAAGCGCTGATCGTCGGATTAAAGATAGCAAGGGAATTAAAAATAGATCGGCTTCAAGTCTACTGTGATTTTTAGTTGGTGGTTAGTCAAGTCGGCGGCGGCTACAAGGCACGGGAGAAAAGCATGGTGAGATACCTCGGGAAAGTGAAGAATTTGATCCCGGCCTTCGACAGTTTCGACATTCAGTACATCCCGAGGGCGGAAAATGCAAGAGTCGATCTTCTTTCCAAGTTGGCCGCTTCAACGCCGGCCGAACTGTCCAAAGAAGTGTTTTTAGAAACTTTGAAGTGCCCGACCACAGAGGAATCTTAGGCCATCCTGCAGACGGAATTTGAGCCCAGCTGGATCGACCCATTGATCGCCTACCTTCAAGAGGGGGTCCTTCCCTACGACCGAAAAGAAGCTCGGAAGCTTAGGAATCAAGCCTCCCACTACGTCTTATACGAAGGCAGATTATATAAGAGGTCGTATTCCCTCCCATTGCTGAGATGTCTCCGACCTTCAGAGGCCGACCTCGCGCTACAGGATGTGCACGAGGGACTCTACGGAAGTCACGTAGGAGCCAAGTCCCTGTCGCAAAAACTACTCCAGCAGGGGTACTACTGGCCGACTTTATTTCGCGATTCCGTGGAATATGTAAAGAGGTGCGATCGTTGTCAGAAGAACGCCAGCGTGCAGAGGCAGCCGGCATCCGAACTCACTCCACTCAGTTCACCCTGGTCGTTTGCACAGTGGGGAATAGATATACTCGGCCCCTTCCCAACGGTGTCTGGGCAGCGGAAGTTCCTCCTGATCGCGATCGACTACTTCATCAAGTAGGTCGAAGCCGAACCACTCGCAAAGATTACCGAGGCCAAGGTGCAGGACTTCGTCTGAAAGTCACTAGTTTGCCGGTTCGGCCTGCCTCGAACCCTCATAACCGACAATGGGCGACAGTTCGCCGGGGCGAGGTTTGCCGAGTTCTGCGAAGGACTAAACATCTCCCACCGCTTCACATCGGTGGCTCACCCGCAGGCCATTGGGGAAGCTGAGATAACCAACCGGATCTTGCTGCAAAGAATCAAAACGAGACTCGATAGAGCAAAAGGGGCCTGGGTGGACGAACTCTACCATGTCCTCTGGGCATACCGAACTACTCAGAGGGTGCCAACCGGAGAAACATCCTTCGTCTTGGCCTTCGGCACTGAGGCAGTTATCTCGGTCGAGCTTAAGCTCCCTTCTGCACGAGTCGTGGGCTTCAATGAGCGATACAACCCCCAGGACCTCAGAGTCAACCTCGATCTTCGGGAAGAAAAGAGGAAGGAAGCCCGCATCCGGATGGCAGTCTACAAACAAAAGGTGGCTCGGTATTACAACTCCAGGGTTAAAAGCAAGACGTTCAGAGCGGGGGACTTAGTGCTCCGGCGAGCCGCTGTCGCTCAGCCTCAGAGTCAAGGAAAGCTCGTCCCAAACTGGAAAGGTCCGTATGAGGTAACGGAAGTCATCTGATCCGGAACTTATCGCCTGAAGGAACTCGGAGGGATAGTGCTTCCTCGACCGTGAAACTCAGAAAATCTGAGGATGTATTATCAGTAAACTTCCTTTAAAAACTCCTTTGCTCTACATTATTGATTCTGGCACAAGGATTACGGGATGACAGGAAAGAAATGAGTAAAAATAGCCCGTTAGGAACAGGAGGAGAACCTCGTCCTAACGCGAGCAGGTCAAAGACCTCTAAACCTCGGTTGCAGGAGACAAGGTCTCCCCTAGGTCAACATCGATCGTGGAAAATAAGACCTTACCAAAGTCGATGGTCTCGTTCACAAAGGACGAGATGGGGGGAGAGGTGCGGACGACGGTCCGCATGTGCCCCACAGCCCGTTAGGAACAGGAGGAGGACCTCGTCCTAACGCGAGCAAAGTCAAAGGCCTCGTTCACAAAGAACGAGATGGAGGGGAGGTGTGGACGACGGTCCACATGTGCCCCCACAGCCCGTTAGGAATAGGAGGAGGACCTCATCCTAACGCGAGCAAAGTCGAAGGCCTCGTTCACAAAGGACGAGATGGGGGGAGAGGCGCGGACGACGGTCCGCATGTGCCCCCACAGTCCCGTTAGGAACAGGAGGAGGACCTCGTCCTAACGCGAGCAAAGTCGAAGGCCTCGTTCACAAAGGACGAGATGGGGCAGAGGCGTGGATGATGGTCCGCATATGTCGCCCGTTAGGAACAGGAGGACCTCGTCCTAACGCGAGCAAAATCGAAGGCCTCGTTCACTTTAGACGAGATGGGGGAGACGGACGACGGTCCGAATGTGCCCCCACAGTCCGTTAGGAATAGGAGGAGGATCTCATCCTAACGCAAGCAAAATCGAAGGGCTCGTTCACTTTAGACGAGACAAGGGGAGACGGACGACGGTCCGAATGTGCCCCCACAGTCCATTAGGAACAGGAGGAGAACCTCGTCCTAATGCGAGCAAAGTCGAAATTAGGAACAGGAGGAGAACCTCATCCTAATCCGAGCGACTAGGCCAACCTCGACCGGAGAGCTTCAACTTTCACTTCGGCCAGAGATAAGATCGGAGATAACCTCATCCTGAGATGAGATCTTCCCCGAGCTTCGACATGGACCAGCATAAGGCTCAGAGGAAGACTTCGACAGTCGTCATTCCTGCACTTCCTTTGATTTTCGAACTCGGGAGTCGGGGGGCTGGTGTTGGAGATAAATCCCGCTCTCGTCGAAGTCTAGTCCGATGCTTAGCCTAATGCAACCAGTAGCCGCAAAAGAGCTTCAGCAGACGGGCTTTAGCCAAACCCCCAGCAGTCGAGCTTCTTCTAATCCGTTCAGCCAGCCGAACTACTTAGCGGCCGAACTCCTTCTGACTCTCCAATCGCCGAGCTTCAGTCAGACTCCCGCAAGAGCCGAACTCTCTCCGTGTCGTTACAGCCAGGCGCCTGCGGAAGCCGAATTTCCTCCAACGATCGAGCTTCTACGGAAGCCGGACTCCCTGCGGACTTTTTCAGCGGTCGGACTTCTACGGAAGCCGGACTCCCTGCGGACTTCTTCGGCGGACGGGCTTCTCAATTGCCGAACTTCCATGAAAGCCAAATTTCTTATGACGGATTCCTGCAGGCTATCCCGCTACGATTACACGATAATAACGATCAGCATTTATCGAGTCAATAACGATCGGCATTTATCAAGTCAATAACGATCGGCATTGATCAGGACAGTTACGACAATCATTAATCAAGGCGGTTACAACAAGCTCCCTCTATAAAAAGGACCCTCCGGATACACTTACGCCAGGTTCTGAAAATCCTTCTCTCCTCCTCTAAACTCTACCGAACTCCACACTGAGCACTCTATTCCTGTTGACTGGAGCTGATTTGATCGTCGGAGGATCCTGTCGGAGCCACCCCCCATCGGCTTCGGACGGGACTTTGTTTTGCAGGTCTCCGGCGGCGACCCCATCTGCCTCCACTCCAGCGAATTCCAGCGACTACCAGATTCTACGTCAACAGGTTGTTTTTTAGGAAACTGGTTGACCTTTCCAGAGCTAGGTAGTTTTGTTTTACATCTATCGAATGGATATATACATTTTAACATGTTTACCTATTTTTTTTATTGGAGGATTAACTCATCTAAGGTAAAGTATACATTATAATATATATGCCTGAAATTGTTTTTGTTCATATGTGGTATTGCTTATTTTTATTTCTAATTAAATTTGCTGGTTCTTGACTTAAAAATTTATGTTTCTTTTTTCTAGGCTTATGTCAATCAATGTTGTCAAGGTCATACAATATTCTAACAGTTTTGGCATTAGGCTAGGCTGAAATATGTATCAATGTCAATGACATTAGACCTTGGAAGAAGAATAACCAGTAAGGATAAAAATTTAGTTCTTAATAACAACCCTTGCAAAAGAGAGATAGTGCCTAATTGTTGCATTTAGTTGTAAAGGCGATGTTCTAGGTGGAAGCCCCACTTTGGCTAGAGATTTCAGTGGGTCTAAACCTGTTTCATAGGGGGATTGTTTAAGAGGGTTGTTCATTGTTTTAGTGTTGCTCTAGTATGTTTTAAATAGGCACATCAGCTTATGGCATATGTTCATGTGAGGATTGGGACTTGTGTGTGGGGGGGTCTAATCCCATTTTGTAGGGATTGTTGAAGAGGGTTAGTCATTGTTTTAGTGTTGCTGTAGTATGTTTTAAATAGGCACATCAACAAATGGATGGGAATCAAGATTTACGCACATATTTCAGAAGAAAGCGCCGTTGAAGAACCTTAATCCTAATTTTAATTAAGGATTTATTTAGGATCTTTATTTTATTTTTTATTTTATTAATTGGATCTTTTAATTTTGTTAGGACTCAATAAGAGGAGTTCTATTAGGTTACAAGCAAGCAATTAGACTTTTGATAGGATGCTTTTTGTATCTCTATTTAAGGGCTCCACCTGTATAGAGAACCTCAGACTTGAATGATTAATTAATTGAAATCCTAAAATTCCAAGCTTTGAATCTTCATTTTTTTTTTTCAATTTTCTTTCTTCTTTCTTTATTTTTTTTTGGTTTTATGTCAATTTGGTATCAGAGCCTCACGGTTTTCAATCCCCATTTTTCTTTCCGATTTCACGGTTCTTCTCTTTCTTCTTGAATCGCACCCCTTCCCCTCTCCGTCTCTTTCTTTCTTTCTCTTTTCCATCGCCTCCTAATCCACCCCTTCCCGATAGCACAAAAAACAAAAAATCATTCGACATCACCACCCCCCAGCTGAGACACCTGCGCTCATGCTCCCCCTTGTTTTGTCATCGCCATCTTCCTTGTCGCCTCTCGCCATCATCCACCGCCTGACCGTCGAGATGCCTACGCCCGTGCCTGAGCCCTTTTGCCATCTCTTCCCTCCCTGTCGACTGCATGCTAGCTCCCCTCTCCTCTTCCCCTTTCTCGTCTCCTGCACCTACCACATTGCCGTCGTTGCCATCTCCATTGAGAGACGTAGTCCACCATGCCGCTCGATCTCAAACTCCTCCTATCGCTGACCAACTGCAAGCTTCTCGTCGCCGCTCTCGCCGTCGACTATCACTGGCATCCGTCCTCCCTTCCAATCTCCCCATCGTCGATCGGTTGGAATTCACCGTACGCCTCTTTGTAGACCTTGAAGACTCCTGTAGATCCATCGCTGCTTCGGGCTTCCCGTAGCCCTCCCATCATCATCTTCCCGCCACCTCGATCGGCCGTCGATCGATGTCGATCGACCGAAGTCCATCGCTCATCCTTGTTGTCGGTTGCTGAAGCCCCTGCAAGGCAATAGAAAGGAAATCAACCAAAAGCCTTTGGTCCCTTTTTGAAGAAATAACGCTGTCTACAGACTGCATGAATAGTGGTCTATGGATCGTCCAGTCTATAGATTGGGTCCATAAATCCCCCCCCAAAAAAGAGGAGCTTTCTTGGAGATCTCCCTTATCTTTAACCTGCAAGCTTCTCAAGGTGGTATTTAATTTCATCTAGTAAAGGGTATAATTTCTTCATTAAATTTTAGATTTTTTAAAATTTTTGGATAATTTATATCATTGCTTAAGCTCTTAATTTATTTTATATCATATTTTTTTCACATATTTGCTATTTCTTGCACCAAACATCCATATATTTTGCTATTACATGCACAAAAAATATAGACATTATGTTTAACCCTACAATCTTATTATGAGCATTATAACAAAAAATTTTAAGTACATATAGTATTTAATTAAATATTAAATTTTTTTTGTTACGATGACTATTGGCAGTCTAAAAGATGTACATACTGCCATGGAAAAAAAACTTAAATCTGTTAAAAATACCCAAACAGCCTTCGAAAAATTTTAAACCAGATCTGCCAATTATTAGACCAACTTCATACTGAGATTGGTGAGCTTCGTGCTAGCCAAGTAAGTAACCATGTTGACATGACCAACCTCATAGGTAAACAAGTAGAACGTCAAATTTTTCTAAGAAAGTCAAGAGTAGACAAACAACTTGTAGAAGATAATCTTTCTAGTAATCAATCTGTTGACGCAGAAACTGGTCGTCGTCGGAGTCCGCTGGAGTGGAGGCCGATGAGGTCGTCGCCGGGGACCTGCAAAACAAAGTCCCGTCCGAAGCCGGTGGGGGGTGGCTCCGGCAGGACCCTCCGACGATCAAGTCAGCTCTGACCAACATGAATGGAGTGCTCGGAATGAGTTCCGGAGCTTGGAGAAGAAGAAGAAAGCTTAGAGATCTGAGAGATTAGGATTAGCGTATCTGGAGGGTCCTTTTTATAGTGGAGCTTGATGATGACAGTTGTAGCCATGTGCTGGTGGGCCGCTTGAGGTCCGACGGAGTTAGTCTCACGGGAAGGTGCCATCTGCAGTGGGTTGATGGTGACAGCTATCGCCGCCTGATAGCGGGTCGCTGTTGCTTGCGGCGGATTGATAGTGATGGCTGCCGTCGTCTTGATACCGAGCCGTTCGGAATCGAATGAAGGGTTGAAGGGCTTCGACGTGTGCCCATTTTGGGGGAGTTCGGACTCCTGAGAAGGAAGCTCGGAAGGAGTTCGGCTTCTGTAGGCGTCTGGCTGGAGGTGCGCAGGCTAAGGCTCGGCCGCTGGGGAGTTCGGCAGGAGCTCGGTTGGTGAGAAGTCCGGCTCCTGAAAAAGTTCGTCCGAAGGGTGTTTGGGGTGAGTCCGGCTTCCGAAGAAATCCGATTGGAGAGGAAGCTTGGAGGGAGTTCGGCTTCCGCAGGCGCTGGCTGTAACGACGCGGAGAGAGTTCGGCTCTTGAGAGAGTTTGACTGAAGCTTGGCGGTTGAGTTCGGCTAGAGCCCGGCTGCTGGGGAGTTCGAAGGAGCTCGGCGGCTGGGGAGTCCGAAGGAGCTCGGCGGCTAAGAAGTTCGGCCGGCTGAACGGGTTAGAAGAAGCTCGGCCGCTAAGTAGTTCGGCCGGCTGAACGGGTTAGAAGAAGCTCGGCCGCTAGGGGTTCGGCCGGACGCTAGGAGTCCGAGGAGCTCCGGCTGAGGAGTCCGAAGGAGCTCGGTCGCTAAGTAGCTCGGTCGGCTGTAAGGATTTGGCTAAGACTCGTCTGTTGAAGCTCTTTTGCAGCTACTGGTTGCATTAGGCTGAGAATCGAACTAGACTTCGGCGGAAGCGGGGTTCATCCCCAACACTAGCCCCCTACTTCCGAGTTCGAAACTCGAAGGAAGGGAGTGCAGGAAAGGCGACTGCCGAAGTCTTCCTCTGAGCCCCGTACTGGTTCAGGTCGAAGCTCGGAGGAGATCTCATCTCCAGCTAAAATAGATATCAAAGTTGAAGCCCGGGGAAGATCCCATCTCCAATCGAGGTTGAGGGAGGCTTCGTCCACTGTGATCGAAGTCGGAGGTTGAGCTCCTTGGGGGCGACATTGTCTCCTACAGCCGAGGTCGATGCGGGCGCTCGGAAGAGATTTGATCTCAGGACGAGGTTGTCTCCGATCTTATCTCTGATCGAAGTGGAAGTTGAAGCTCTCCAGCCGAGGTTGACACGGTCGCTCGGAAGAGATCCTATCTCTAGCCGAGGTCGAAGTTGAAGCTCTCCAACCGAGGTTGACACGGTCGCTTGGAAGAGATCCTATCTCTAGTCGAGGTCGAAGTTGAAGCTCTCCAGCCGAGATTGACACGGTCGCTCGGGAGAGATCCTATCTCTTGAGCCGAGGTCGAAGTTTGAAGCTCTCCAGCCGAGGTTGGTCCGGTCGCTCGGGAGAGATCTTATCTCCTTTGGCCGAGGTTGATGCGGGCGCTCGGACGTCAGGATGAGGTTCCTCCTGTTCCTAACTTCGACTTTGCTCGCGTTAAGGACGAGGTTCTCCTCCTGTTCCTAACGGGCTGTGGGGGCACATTCGGACCGTCGTCCCGTCTCCCCCGTCTCGTCTTTAGGTGAACGAGGCCTTCGACTTTGCTCGCGTTAGGACGAGGTCCTCCTCCTGTTCCTAACGGGCTGTGGGGGCACATACGGACCGTCGTCCGTGCCTCTTCCTCCATCTCGTCCTTTGTGAACGAGGCCTTCGACTTTGCTCGCGTTAGGACGAGGTCCTCCTATTTCCTAACGGGCTGTGGGGGCACATTCGGACCGTCGTCCGTCTCCCCCATCTCGTCTAAGGTGAACGAGGCCTTCGACTTTGCTCGCGTTAGGACGAGATCCTCCTCCTGTTCCTAACGGGCTGTGGGGGCACATACGGACCGTCATCCGTGCCTCTCCCTCTGTCTCGTCCTTTGTGAACGAGGCCTTCGACTTTGCTCGCATTAGGACGAGGTCCTCCTGTTCCTAACGGGCTGTGGGGGCACATACGGACCGTCGTCCGTGCCTCTCCCCCCGTCTCGTCCTTTGTGAACGAGGCCTTCGACTTTGAAAAGGTCTTATTTTCCACGGCCGATGTTGATCCGGGGGAGATCTTGTCTCCTGTAGCCGAGGTTTAGAGGTCTTTGACCTGCTCGCGTTAGGACGAGGTTCTCCTTCTATTCCTTACTGGCTACTTTGCTCATTTCTTTCCAGCCATCACGTAATTCTTGTACCAGAAATCAATAATGCAGAGCAAAGGAGTTTTTAAAGGAAGTCTACTGATAATACATCCTTAGATTTTCTGAGTTCCACGGTCGGAGAAGCATTATCCCTCCGAGTTTCTTCAGGCGATAAGTTCCGGGTCGGATGACCTCCATCACCTCATACGGACCTTCCCAGTTTGGGGCGAGCTTTCCTTGACTCTGAGGCTGAGCGACAGCGGCTTGCCGGAGCACTAAATCCCCCACTCTGAACGTCTTGTTTTTAACCCTGGAGTTATAGTACCGAGCCACCTTCTGTTTGTAGGCTGCCATCCGGACGCGAGCTTCCTCCCTCTTTTCTTCCAGAAGGTCGAGGTTGACTCTGAGGTCCTAGGGTTTGTCGCTCGTTGAAGCCCGCGACTCGCGCAGACGGGAGCTTGAGCTCGACCGGGATAACTGCCTCAGTACCGAAGGCCAAGGCGAAGGATGTTTCTCCAATCGGCACCCTCTGAGTAGTTCGGTATGCCCAGAGGACATGGTAGAGTTCGTCCACTCAGGCCCCTTTTGTCCTATCGAACCTCGCTTTGATTTCTTGCAGCAGGGTCTGGTTGGTTATCTCAACTTCCCCATTGGCCTACGGGTGAGCCACCGATGTGAAGCGATGGGAGATGTTTAGTCCTTTGCAGAGCTCGGCGAACCTTGCCCCAGCGAACTGTCGCCCATTGTCGGTTATGAGGGTTCGGGACCGACCGAACTGATAGACTAGTGACTTTCAGATGAAGTTCTGCACCTTGGCCTCGGTAATCTTCGCGAGTGGTTCGGCTTCGACCCACTTGGTGAAGTAGTCGATCGCAACCAGGAGGAACTTCCGCTGCCCAGACGCCATTGGGAAGGGGCCGAGTATATCCATTCCCCACTGCACAAACGGCCAGGGTGAGCTGAGCGGAGTGAGTTCGGATGCCGGCTGCCTCTGCACGCTGGCGTTCTTCTGACAGCGGTCGCACCTCTTTACATATTCCACGGAATCGCGAAATAAAGTCGGCCAGTAGTACCCCTACCGGAGTAGTTTTTGCAATAGGGATCTGGCTCCTACGTGACTTCCGCAGAGTCCTTCGTGCACATCCCATAGCGCGAGGTCTGCCTCTGAGGGTCGGAGACATCTCAGCAACGGAAGGGAGTACGACCTCTTATACAACCTGCCTTCGTATAAAACGTAGCGGGAGGCCTGATTCCTGAGCTTCCGAGCTTCCTTTCGATCGTGGGGAAGGACCTTCTCTTGAAGGTAGGCGATCAATGGGTCGATCCAGCTGGGCTCGAATTTCGTCTGCAGGATGGCCTGAGATTCCTCTGTGGTCGGGCACTTCAAAGTTTCCAAAAATACTTCTTTGGGTAGTTCGGCGGGCGTTGAAGCGGCCAACTTGGAGAGAAGATCGGCTCTTGCATTTTTCGCCCTCGAGATGTGCTGAATGCCGAAACTGTCGAAGGTCGGGATCAAATTCTTCACTTTCCCGAGTACCTCACCATGCTTTCCTCCCGTGCCTCGTAGCCGCCGCCAACTTGACCAACCACCAGCTGGAAATCGCTGTAGACTTGAAGCCGATCTATTTTTAATTCTCTTGTTATTTTTAATCCGGCGATCAGCGCTTCATACTCGGCCCCATTGTTGGTCGCGGGGAACTCGAGACGCAGTGCGTACTCGGCGACGACTCCTTCGGGGCTGACCAAGACCAGCCCCACACCAGCTCCAGCGGAGTTGGACGAACCATCCACGTGCAGAGCTCAGGAACCTTCAGGGAGGTCGACGTTCTCTTCGGGGAGGTTCGGCTGCGACAGCTTGGCTTCGTCGAAGTTCGGCCTCACTTTGGTGTTGGTCCCGCTCGATTCAAGCTCGGCTTCAACTGGAATGGTGCATTCTAGCACAAAATCCGCCAATATCTGGGCCTTGATTGACGGCCTGGGCCGGTGTTTGATATCGAACTCTGTGAGCTCGATTGTCCATTTTGCGATTCTTCCGGAAGCGTCTGCTTGGTAGAGAACTGCTTTTATTAGTTGGTCAGTGAGGACCGTTATGGTGTGCTTCTAAAAGTAAGGTCGGAGCCTCCTGGCAGCAATTAGAAGACAGTAAGTTAGTTTTTCTAACCTAGAGTACCTGATCTCCGCGTTCCTCAGGACTCGGCTCACGTAGTAGATCGGTCGCTGCGTCTTTGCTTCTTCCCTGACCAGGACTGTCGCCAGGGCCACCAGAGAGAGTTAGATACAGGAACAATTCTTCCCCGGGTTCGGACTTTGCCAGCAGCAGGGGCATGCCGAGGTAGTTTTTGAGCTCCTCGAATGCCTGTTGGCACTTCGCCGTCCAACAAAAGTCCTTCGATCGCCTGAGAACCTCGAAGAAGGGCATGCATCGTTCGGCTGACCTTGAGATGAAGCGATTTAGGGACGCCACCTTCCCGGCCAAGCGCTGAACTTCCTTGATCGTCTTTGGAATGGTCATTTTCCGAATGGCTCGGATTTTCTGGGGGTTTGCCTCGATTCCGCGTCTCGACACCATAAACCTGAGAAATTTTTCGGAGGTCACACCAAAGGCGCATTTGGTCGGGTTCAGTTTCATCTTGTGAGGAAAGCGACGAGCTGTTTCTTCAGAGGAAAGCGACGAGCTACTCCCGAACCTTGGCCGCCAAGTTGGAGTCGATCTGGACCACGTGCTTCGAGTTTCCATCATTCAAGGGCACAGAGACGAGGTCCTCCGCAGGCTCGCCCCGCTCCTCAATGAGGTCGTCGCGGACGTCCAGTCCATCAATAAGATAAGGGTCGGGTTGATCTCCCTTATGCAGGGCGATCGAGTAGCAATACCTCGCCAGAGCCTGGTCTCCTCTGACTTCTCCGATCCCGTGACTCGTCGGAAACTTCATCTTCAAATAATAGATTGACACTACCGCCCGGAGTGCATTTAGACCAGGTCGGCCAAGGATCGCGTTATAGGCAGAGGGGGTCCTTACGATAGAAAGTCGACCCAAGCTTTGGCCAGCTTCGGGCATTGTCCTACCGCTACGGTCAATGTTATTGAGCCTTCGACTGGTACGGCATTGCCAGCAAACCCTAGCAGCGGGGAATTCATCGGCCCCAAGCGGTCGTCGGGCAGGGACACTTTTGAGAAGGCATCGTAAAACAACACATCGACCGAGCTTCCATTATCTACCAAAACGCAGCGTACATCGTAGTCAGCAATATTCAAAGAAATTACAACCGCGTCATTGTGCAGAAATTGGATTCCCTAACCGTCCTTCTCGGTGAAGGCCACGGGCTCCACGATCCTCCGCCTCTTCACTGATCCTTCGGATCCGCTGGTCTCCCCTTGCTGAGGTCCCCCTAAGATAGTATTGATGACGCCAAGGGATAGCTGATCTTTTTGCTGGTTTTTCCCACTTGGCGGTAACGCTCTTGGCCGATCTTCCTTCTCCTCAGGCCGTCTTCGCAGAAATCGGCTAAGTCTGCCTCGCCTGACGAGCTCTTCGATCTCATCCTGAAGTTGGATGCACTTCTCAGTGTCATGACCGTGGTTGCGATGGTAAAGACAGAACTTGTTGGGATTGCACTTGCTAGGATGGGAACGCATTCTCTCCAGTCTTAGAAGTCGCTCCTGGATCTCCATCAGTACTTGAGTCTTTGGGGCGTTAAGGGAGGCGTAGTTGTGAAATCCTCGTCGTCGGGGAGAACTTTGGCGCTGGGGGAACCTCGATGTACCCTTCCGTCAGGGCTTCTCCGCCTTCGAGCTTGAGGGGGAGTCCGGGCTCGCTCGCGACCAGGGGGAGTTCGGGAACGCAGCCGAGCTTCAGTCCGCTTTCTTTCTTCGGCAGGCCTACCTGGTCCGCCGATTCGCCGCTTGCCGCTGGCTTCATCGTCCTTAGCCTCGAAGGCCTCCTCTGCCCGGGCATAACTTTCGGCCCAAGCCAGCATGTCGGCAAAGTCCCTGGGATACTTCTTTTCCAGGGAGAACAGTAAGTCGTTCTTCTGAAGGCCGCCCTTGAGAGCGGCCATGGCGACTGACTGGTCCAGGTCCCGGACCTCCAATGCAGTAGTATTAAATCGGATGACGTAAGCTCGGATGGATTCCCCCTCCTTCTGCCTGATGGCCATTAAGGAATCCGAACCTCGACGTGGACGCCGACTACTGACGAAGTGGGCCGCGAACTGTTGACTCATCTGATCAAACGATAAGATGGTACTCGGCTTGAGCGCCGAGTACCAATTCCTGGCGGCCCCTTTAAGGATAGAGGGGAAAGCCCGGCACAGGATAGCGTCTGGCGCGCCATGGAGTAGCATCATTGTTCGGAAGGCTTTCAAGTGATCGATCGGATCAGTGGTCCCATCGTAGCTCTCGAACTACGGGAGCTTGAAGTTCGGCGGGACCGGTTCCTGCATGATTTTCTGCGAAAAAGGAGAGTCAGTGCAGATGTCATTACCGCGTGAGGAGGGAGTGTGACGGAGTTCTTCGATTCGTCGGCTCATTTCTAAGAGCCTTTGATCCAGGAGATCTTCGCGGTCTCTTGATCTCCAAGGTCTTTCTTGCAGAATGGGTGCGAAGCCTTCACCCTGGGTCGAGCCGCGGTCCGAGCAGGGGCTCTCCCTCCGTTGCCCTTCCTCTTCCGGGGATTGGAGGTCGGGTAGCCCATGTCGGTCGCCCCTGGACTGGACCACACGGGCTCTGGAGGAATCCCGCGCCGGTTGAGCTGGGTACCAGGGGCCTGCTGAATGCATGGCCTGCACCGCCTGCACTGCCTCCGTGAGACCACGAACCTGCTGGACGAGCAGGTTGAACTGCTTCCGCGTCCACCGCGGCTACAGAGGTGAGCCTGGGTTGCCTGGGCTCGGAGCGGGAGCAGACGGATCCCGAACGGGATCGGGCCGCGGAGGCCGCCGATCGCCGGGTTGAGGCTCTCCTGGGGGGCATTTTTTTTTTTGGAAAGAAATTCCTGAAAGAGGAAGAAGAGAGATCTCTGGAGTGGGAAGAGAGAAATTATCGTCGAGCACTCCCTTAAGAACAAGAAAACCTCGGAGATTCGGGACCCTTCCTCCAGCGCCAATCTGTTGACGCAGAAACTGGTCGTCGCTGGAGTCCGCTGGAGTGGAGGTCGATGAGGTCGCCATCGGGGACCTGCAAAATAAAGTTCCGTTCGAAGCCGGCAGGGGGTGGCTCCGACAGGACCCTCCGACGATCAAGTCAGCTCTGGCCAACAGGAATAGAGTGCTCGGAATGAGTTCCGGAGCTTGGAGAAGAAGAGGAGAGCTTAGAGATCCGAGAGATTAGGATTAGCATATCTGGAGGATCCTTTTTATAGCGGAGCTTGATGATGACAGTCGCAGCCGCGTGCTGGCGGGCCGCTCGAGATTCGGCGGAGTCAGTCTCACGGGAAGGTACCGTCTGCAGCGGATTGATGGTGACAGCCATCGCCGCCTGATAGCGGATCGCTGTCGCTTGCGGCGGACTGATGTTGATGGCTGCCGTCGTCTTGATACCGAGCCGCTCGGGGCCGAATGAAGGGTTGAAGGGCTTCGACGTATGCCCATTTTGGGGGAGTTCAGACTCCTGAGGAGGAAGCTCGGAAGGAGTTCGGCTTCCGTAGGCGTCTGGCTGGAGGTATGCGCTAAGGCTCGTCCGCTGAAGAGTTCGGCTGCTGGAATCCGAAGCTCGGCCGTTTGGGGTTCGGCCGGCTGTTGGACTTCGTGAGGCTTGGACACTTGGAGTTCGGTAGGAGCTCGGTTGGTGAGAAGTTCGGCCCCTGAAGAGATCCGGCTGGAGAGGAAGCTTGGAGGGAGTTCGGCTCCCGCAGGCGCCTGGCTGTAACGACGCGGAGAGAGTTCGGCTCTTACGGGAGTCTGACTGAAGCTCGGCGATTGAGTTCAGCTAGAGCCCGGCTGCTGGGAGTCCAAGGAGCTCGGCCGCTAAGTAACTCGGCTGGTTAAGGGGGTTCGGTCCGGACGCTGGGAGTTCGAAGGAACTCAACGGCTGAGGAGTCCGAAGGAGCTTGGCCGCTAAGTAGCTCGGCCGGCTGTAAGGGTTTGGCTAAGAGCTCAGCCACTAAGTAGCTCGACCGGCTGTAAGGGTTTGGTTAAGACCCGTCTGCTGAAGCTCTTCTGCGGCTACTGGTTGCATTAGGCTGAGCATCGAACTAGACTTCGACGGGAGCGGGGTTCATCCCCAACACAACCTATTCATCGATCTTTTTCATGAAATTTTAAACCTACTGGAGGTTAGAATCATGTCATGCACATTAGTTAGGCATTCCCGATCTACACAACAGTCCCTCTGATTATCTACCACTTCACGAATAATTTAGAGAATTCTCATTATTATAGAGGAGATGAGTATGATCGAGAAGGCTATGAAGGAGAAATGGAGCTGCCAAATTTCATATCTAGATATCCTGGATAGCCTATTAGGTCTGTACGAAACTCTGGATATTTCAGATCCCAGGAACAACAATATAGAGCATATCCAAATAGATATGAAGACTTAGAAGAACCACTAAAAGGGGTTAAAATTAAAGTCATCTTTTATGATAGTAGATTGGATCCAGAGGCCTTTCATGATTGGTTATTGGATTTAGAGTCCTATTTTTAATGGTATCACATGTCCGATGCCTCTCGCATCCATTTTACAAAAATGAAGTTAATAGGTTCTGCCAAATGGTATTGGCAAACAGTTGAAAGTGACTTATAATGGGTAAGTCATCCATCTATAATACTTTAGGAAATAAAATTTAAGCTACACGAAAAATATATTTTTATTTATTATAAAATTGAGTTATTAGATCAATGGTATATTCTTAGACAAGGAAATACTAGTGTCACTGACTACATAACTCGTTTTGAGGATCTACAGTTGATGTGTGACATATCTGAGTCATGAAAATTGGTTTTTAAATTCATTAGCGGTTTACAAAATGATCTAAAAAAAGAAGTCTCCTTGTATTCACTAGATTCTGTAGGAGAAGCTTATCATAATATTCTAAAAATTGGAAAATTTTATAGAACTTCATCTCAATGAAGAGTTTCTTTTTCTAATAAATTTGGGCAGTCTAGGTCTATCCCTGTTAGTCGTACAAGGAGTATATCACAAGTAGCTCCTTTCCGTTCAGGACCGAATCCTACAAACATTAGGATCCAAGAACCTGTGCCGATGATATCTCAATCAGTCAGTTCTTCAAACATAGAGTGTCACTATTGTCATGAAAAGGATCACATACTTGCTAGATGTCCACATCGTACTCTAACCATAGAACTAGGATATGAGAAAATAATACCAACTAAAAATGCACTAGAAGACTTCTCTAAAACCAGCTAATTCTGAGGAAGAGTATAAAAAAGAATATGAAGAATCAAGAGGTCGGGTTAATGTCATGCATTGTATAGTCACCATTCCTGTCGACTCTGAGGCTTGGAATCGCACTAGTATTTTTCACACAGATATCCAATATGGGGATAAGGACTGTAAACTTGTCATTAATAGTGGTAGCTTAATGAATGTTTTATCTAAATTTGCCGTTAATCGACTAAAGTTGAAACCTCAACCTCATCTTCACTCTTATAGAGTTGCTTGGATAGATAAAACATTTCTCCCAATTAATAAATGCTGTTAGTGCCAATTAAAATGGGAGCTTATTCTGCTGAAATTATATATGACGTGTTACCTATGAAGGTAGCTAGTATCTTATTAAGTCGGCCTTAGATTTATGATGTAGATGTTCATAATTTTGGTAGAGAAAATACCTATGTTTTTACTATAAAAATAAGATTAGGTTAAATCCTGCCAAACCTAGTGTGTCTCGATTTTTTAGAAAAGATAAGAGTTCATTTCAACCTCCCAAACAGAAAAACTATCATATTTTAATCCATAAAATATTTGAAGAAGAGAGTTCAAAGTTTGGGATTATGTTAGCAATCATTTTTAAAGATAAAATTCGATTCACTTCAAACATATAAGATAACCCACCTCTTGAGATTAGACTGCTATTAGAAGAATTTAAGGATGTAACCCCAGAAGATATACCAGATGATTTTTCTTTCTTATGAAACATTCAGCATGCCATTGATTTAGTTTCAGGATCCTAAATACTTAATCTTCCACACTATAGGTTGAACTCTAAGGAACGTGAGGAAATGAGAAGGCAAATAGATGGTTTATTATAGAAAGATCATATTCGTCTTAGTCTTAGTCCATATGTTGTACCAATCTTATTGATATAAAAAAAAGATGGTACATGAAGAATGTGTATAGATAGTAGGATCATCAATAGGATTACTGTCAAGTATAAATTTTTCATTTTTAAGCTTAAAGATATGTTTGACCAGTTAGCTGGCTCTGTAATTTATTCTAAATTTGATTTGCATAGTGGCTATCATCAAATTAGAATCGGATCTGGAGATAAATGAAAAACTGCTTTTAAAATTCAAGATGAACTTTTATGAATGGTTAGTTATGCCATTTGGGTTATCCAATACTCCTAGTACATTCATGAGATTTATAACTGAATTGTTAAGATCCTTCATTGGTAAATTCTTAGTCGTCTATTTTGATGATATTCTAGTCTATAGTAGATCTTGAGAAGAGCACTTAACTCATCTTAGGAAAGTCTTTATTGATCTTAGATCCGCTAGACTATATATTAATCTTAAAAAGTATTCATTCCTTCAGGATCAAGTATTATTTTTATGGTATGTTGTATCTTTCCAAGGTATCATGGCGACTCTGAGAAGGTGAAAGCAATTAGAGAATGGTTTGAACTAAAATCTCTTTCTGAGGTTCGTAGTTTTCATGGTCTAGCTTCTTTTTATAGATGATTTATTAGAGAGTTTAGTACCATCATAGCTTTCATCATAAATTGCATGAAAAAAAGTGAGTTTCATTGGACAGTTAATGCCGCCAAAGTTTTTGGTGATATAAAGCTTAGGATGACCAAGACATATATTGATACATCCTGACTTTTCAAAAGTTTTTGAAGTAGTCTGTGATGCATCAGGCATTGGAATTGGAGTCATCTCATAGCCTATTTTAGTAAAAAGCTTAATAAAGCTAAGCAAAAATACTCTACATATGACAAAGAGTTTTACGCTGTAGTTCAAGTTCTTAGGTATTGGCAATATTATCTTTGATCCAAAGAGTTTGTTCTATATTCTGATCACTTATCTCTTAAGTATATCCAGTCCCAAAAGAAACTTAGTGCTAGACATGTTAAGTGGATAGAGTTTCTTCAAGATTTTACTTTTGTTCTTAAACACCAAGCTAGTATTGAGAATAGGACTACTGATGCACTAAGTAGAGTAATTACTATTCTACAATCCATAAATATTGAGGTAATTGATTTTGAGCGAGTAAAAGATGATTACCAGCACTGTCCTGATTTTTCTAATATCTATCAAGAGGTTGTCAAGGAAACTGTCAAGAGTATGTCAACTTTGTAATTAGAAACGGTTACTTATTTAAAGGTTGTCATCTTTGTATATCTCGAACATCTCTATGGGATTTTTTTGTTTGAAAATTTCATGCAGGAGGATTAGTAGATCATTTTGGGTGCAATAAGACTATAGCTATGGTTGAAGATAGGTTCTACTGGCTTTCTCTTAAAAGGATGTAGCTAGAATCTTATTTCAGTATCATGTCAATTAGCTAAGGCTAGAAAACAAAACACCAGGTTATATACTTCTTTACTAATTCCTCATTTTTCATGAAAATATCTTAGTATGGATTTTATTCTTGGATTACTTAAAATTATGGTATTTCGTACCGGCCCAAATCGGTCGGTACACCCCATACCGTACCATACCGACGACGAATCGAAACGGTTCAGATCGATTTTTCAAAAAATAGCCTGAATCGGACCGAACCGATCGGTATGGTACGGTACGGGCCAGTATCGGACAATTTGGTCCAATACAAGGTGGTACGATATCGGTATGGAATGGTACGGTATCGGTATAGGGCGATTTTTTTTGGCCATTAGATGAATTTTTTTGATTTTTTATTGGCGGTATGGTACCGTACCATACCATACCGATCAGCTACTGGCATGGGTAGCGGTATCGAGTTCGCAAATCTTGCCTAGAACAGCTAGGGAACATGATTCAATTTTAGTGGTTGTTGATAGATTTTTTAAAATGGCACACTTCATTCCTTATCAAAAAACTTCTGATGCTTCTTCTGTTGCCAAATTATTTTTTAGAAAAGTTATTAGACTTCACGGATTACCCACTTTTATAGTATCTGCTTGTGATGTCAAATTTGTAAGTTATTTTTAGAAAATTCTTTGAAAATTATTTGGGACCACTTTAAAGTTTTCTTCAACTTTTCATTCCTAAATAAATGGTTAAATAGAAGTTGTAAATCAAAGTCTTGGTAATTTACTTAGGTGTCTACTTGGAGATAAGCTTGGAACGTGGGATTTATCATTATCTACAGCAGAATTTGCCTACAATAACTCAGTAAATTGGTCTACTAGCAAAATTCTTTTTGAAATTATTTATGGCTTTAATCCCTGTCAACCCATTGATCTTGTTCTTTTACCAATAAATAACCGTATTTTTGAGTCTCCTACTTTTGTTAAATACATTCATGATATTTATATATTAGGCAAAAGATTGCTATGAGTATTGAAAAATATAAACTTACTGTTGATGCTCATCGTAGAAAAATAGAGTTTAACAAGGGTGACTATATGATGGTTCGTATTCGTTTTAAATATTATCCCCAAAATTTATTTAAAAAATTACATGCTCGAGCCACTGGTCTATTTCATAATCTTCGTAAACTTAGATCTAATGCATATTATATAGAATTATCCTTTGATTTAAAATTATCCAATTTTCAATATTGAGGACTTGCTATCTCATCGAAGCACATTCGAGCCTCCTACCATGCATGTAGATGATAGCAAGGATCACACTCCATCTCCTTCAGTGCCAGTTCCGGTTCTTCCATTACTTCCATCGTCTTCATTAGATCAAATTGAACACATTATCATAGATGAAATTATTTCTTCTGCTGATGGAGGATTTTGACGATTTTTTATCAAATGGCAAGGCCGTCCAGACTCAGATGCTACGTGGATTCTTGAAGAAGAGCTACGACGAATTGATCCAAATATTTTAGACGATTACTTTAATTTTTCGCCAGAGTCGAGTTCTTTCTAGCTAGGAAGAAATGATGGAAATCAAGGTTTACGCACATATTTTAGAAGAAAGCGCCGTTAAAGAATCCTAACTCTAATTTTAATTGAGAGTTTATTTAGAATATTTATTTTATTTCTTATTTTATTAATTGGATCTTTTAATTTTATTAGGACTCAGTAAGAGGAGTTCTATTAGGTTATAAGCAAGCAATTAGACTTTTGATAAAATGCTTTTTGTATCTCTATTTAAGGGCTCCACCTGTATAGAGAACCTTAGACTTGAATGATTGATTAATTGAAATCCTGAAATTCTAGACCTTGAATTTTTATTTTTCTTTTTAATTTTCTTTTTTCTTTCTTTGTTTTCTTTTGATTTTACGTCACATATGGTATATGTTCATGCGAGGATTGGTATGTGTGTGAGGATTGTTTAAGAGGGTTGTTCATTGTTTTAATGTTGCTCTAGTATGTTTTAAATAGGCACATCAACATATGGTACACGTTCATGTGAGGATTGGTGCATGCATGCGGGCAGGCGCACAGGCATGTGTGTGCATGCATGCTTGTGCATGTGTGTATGTATGGGAAACATACTGGTCCTTTCTAGAATGAAATAAGAGGAGGGCAAGGGTTTCAATGGTGCCTTGCTGAAGAATGCTCTTATGGCTCTTCGACTTGCTGGTAACCTAGAATTATTCCAAACTGATGCCTTTTCTGTATTGTTTTGATATGTACCACAGTATGCAGTATCATTTGGTCATCTCTTAGGTTAAGCATTATTTTAGTTTTTTCTTTTCTTTTTTCAGAAATTCTACTAACATTCTTGAGCCTCGATTATCTGATTATAGATCTCTAATATTGCAATTGATATTGCTGAATGTGGGGATGTTATTAACTGTAAGGACAATATCAATTGCTTGGGTTTGTATTCTTTTCTTTCACCAGATTTTCTCTTGAGACAGTAAAAGGTTTTTCTTTAGTTAGGCCATTTTTAAGACTGAAAAGCCTTGCTCAGTAGAGGTTCTATCTCTTCAACCTTTTCTAGTTCCCTTGCACTAATACTCAAATTGTATTCCAATACTTTTAACAGATATAAATATGACTGGTATTTGATCCATATATGTATTCATTTATTAGAAGTATAAATAATTAAAGATGATTATTATCCGACTTGTATTGATTTCAGATAAGTATGGGTGTAACTAATATGCTTGTATTGTATATCCATATATGTTTAGAACAAATGTGGGTATGAAATTTAGCTTCTTTTTTTTTTTCATGATATACTATGGATATACCGATGTTCAATTCATATCATATCATTGTTCTGCCCCTATCAAAAATTTTCAGCACCTTACATGTTATTCTATCTCTAACCTTCATGTTGGATTTCATTGCTCCATGTCACCTTGTTCTGATTCATATCTTTTTGGTACACATGGAACAGATTAATAAGCAGTAGTGTATGTCATCGGCTTGCTTTCCCATTTCAAAATCATGCATGCCTATTCTGGATAATCTTGTTTCGGGCAGGGTGAAGCTCTTGTTCATTGATTTCCTTTTGCTTGTTCTAGAGCATTTGAGGTTCACTTTATCAATCAGATTCTTTATCAACTAAAACTGATCAAAGGTTTAAGATACTATGACTTATGAGCCTTCCATGGTATTATCACTATGCAAGCTTCTTTACAGTCAAAGCAGTTAAGTGTAAGGACTTGCAACATTTGGTCAAATGTAGTTATATGTCTCCTTATAGTTTTGTTATGAATTGGAAACTTATTTGTGTCGTTAATATGTGAATATGATTATATATTGTGCAGTGCACATATTAAATAACAATAAGAAAAGACTGTTGTGAGGATATATGATGCTAATTTTTTAAAAAGATGAATTGAAGATTATGTTATGTCGAAGCACATAAATATAGTACTATAAAGTGGTAAATAGATGATCTGTTGTAGAAAAATGAATAAGGGAGCATATCCTCATCTGCCAGCTGCAAAGCTTTCTGGGAAGCTTTGTATTTTCCCATATTTATACATGCCAAGTGTCAGCATGGTGGGGTATAATACTGTGCCAGTTCTTGGTTCATGTCAATTCCTGATACTGAAAACCTTGTTTTATGCTTTTATGCCATTCCATGTCAACTGTAAATCTGTAATGATAAACTAACATGAAGTAATTTGTAGAGGAAACCATAGAGAGTACAGGGCATCACTTGTTAGCTTAAGCAATATATCATCGTCACAGATGTAACAGTCCCATTGAGAATTGAAATATTCCCTTTCGGATTAGATGGCTCTTTAACTTTTATGAACTCCGCTGTTTGGTGGTACATGTCAGACTAGTTATCGACAGGCATGCTTGGTTGTAGGTGTCATATTTTCACAACATGATAAAGATGTGTTTGACATTTTTGTCACTGTGACATAGTGATGAGTCAAAATTAAATCATCAGTTGTTGCTGCATGACCATCACAGGTCTTTTCTGTAGATTACTACTTGTGAGGACGCAATCGATCCATAAATTTTGCTTGTTTGGCTCATTCTAATAAGGCATGCGCAAGTTATGTGTTTCCCTTAATGGCAATCGGGAATTGAACTACAGAAGGTCTTGGTTTCTTGTCAATCAGGAATAGTTACTAAAGAGCTTCTTATGAGGATCCTTTACAGCTATTTTTATTGTATAGAGACACATTGGTCAAATCCCAAAGAAAGCACAAGCTAACCCTATTGTTTGGTTGCATAAGATTAGCATAGCAATTAATGAACCATATTGTGTCCTTAGATGCCTGAATCAAGAACAGCTGCAAAAGTGAATTTGGGTGTGTGTGGTGAAACAGGGGTTTTTAAATAAAATTAAGAAATGGAAACATCTCAGAAGAATCTAAATAAATAATGTTGAAAATTATGAAATAAAATCAGCTTGTGGCATGATATAATAATGAATGGTTTATTTTTGCTGGACCGAGATTGATTTTGATAGAGTGGTTTTTCACGATTAAGAAAAAATATCTTAAGATTGAAACTATGAAGTGAATCCAGCACCTATTTAAAAATTAAAAGATTTTGGCTATGTATATCGTGACTTATTCTGTTGGATATGTGAATCCTCCTTTGCCATCCACGAGGGACTTTATCATATGATCTTCTTAATGCATGCATTTTCTTGTCCATGTCTAGGATTCTATCCATTATTGCATTTCTCATTTTTTGTTACGGTCCGTTTTGCACAAACATGAGCTCATTTTCTCATTGTTTTCTTAATCTTATCTGCATATTTGAATCAGTTTACCATGTCATTCGAGCAATAAGAGCCAGGGTACTCGCACATTTGTTGCCATGAGATTAGTGTTTCCTTGGTTGCACTTGCCATAATATGATGTCGACCAAATAAAATGTAACCAAAATGCTTTAGCAGTTCATAATAGTTAAAAGAATGATTATTTCTTACTTTTAATCTTGAAAATGTTTTTTCAAAGAATTGACCTTGTGAGCTTTTCTCTTTTGCAGTGATTATTTGTTCAAGCTTCTGCTTATTGGTGACTCTGGTGTTGGCAAATCATGTCTTCTTCTAAGGTTTGCGGTAAGGAGATTAGGTCATTTTTCCATATCTGTACGCTAAGTGGTTTTTGTTTTTCTTTTAAATCATTCAATGCCTGGAAGAACATCAATTTTGATTAAATATCATGCATATTCATGAGTTGCCAGAAAAAGAATTTAGCACCTTATCTCCTTCCGACAAATTTGGAAGTTGTTATTAAACTTTTTTACAACCTTAATATATGACCAATATCAGGACTCATACAGTAATGATACTCATGGTGTGCTCATAGATGGAAATGACCATTTAAACATCAGTGTTATGCAGTCTGGTGATAGGCACTAATTAGAAGAAGAGAGGACTTCTCAGGCTAAATTCTTGCTGAAAATTTTTAAATATTTTTTCCTCGTTTCATTGTGCTCTGAACTGCAACTTCATCTGGGGATCACAATGAAGAAAAGCTAGTGGTATATTTATTGTAGTAAAGTATTGTGAAGTATGCCTTCCTTGAAAATTGGAGTTGTAAAATTTTCTACCTACCGTATTGGGACTCAATGGATGAGATTTTCTTATTAATGTAGCATTATTCTATTTTTATCACTAAGGTGATTGTTTGCATGTCGTCTGTAGCCTTACTATCATTTTCTTTATGTTAGGATGATTCATATCTGGATAGTTACATCAGCACCATTGGAGTTGATTTTGTAAGTATAATTTTTTCCTTGGTGATGACTTTGACTGGATGGAGAATGGATAATTTAAACTAATTCAGTCCTCTTTTTCATAGAAAATACGCACTGTGGAGCAGGATGGGAAGACCATTAAACTTCAGATTGTGAGTATGACATTCTTGTTTAATGCAATATATGGATATGATATTTTCCGAAGGAGGCAAGGAGGGAGAAAAAATGATGATGATAATATGTTTTCTTAGGGTTTGAAGTAGCTTGTATTTTATCGTGGCATATCTCATGGTCTTACCCAAACAGCCAAGCCATTTTCAATTCATAGTTGGATTAGGTTAAGGTGTGAATTGGATCCGGATCGGTCCCACTGTTTTAGGTTTTAATTGGGATAAATAGCAAGTGAGCATGCTCCTGTTCATTTAGATTCTTTCAAGCATCTTTGGTCACATAAATTATAGAAGAAAGCTAACTGTTGCACCTGTCTCTCAGGAGCATCCTCCTGCTGGAGTTCCCAGCTATTGGAGGTCTTTTGCATTTTATGCTGTCGGGTAAAAGAGGTGATGAACAAAACATTAATTTCTCTCTCTTTCAAATACAAATGCTAAGAATTGGATGAAGGAAAAAGGCTAAAATGCCTTCCGTGTCTCTTGTAATGTGTTTATTTTCCATCTTTTATTATGATCTTGAATACTGTATCATAAGTAACTATCTTTTGACTAGTAACTACATATCAGTTCTTTCTTGTGATTCGAAACTTATTTTTGTAATTTTATTTTGGAAAACTGATAAATTAATTTGACCCAAAAAAAAAAAAAAACAGATTTTAGTTAGATGTTGCCAGAGTCCTAAAGAATTAGAATTATGATCAATATAAAGCTAAATTACAATCTTGCAGAAGTGTAGCTATTTTATCTCTATTAGAAGCTCTCTCCGGTTGTCCTACTGGTTATCTTGGATCCATTTCTTATTTGGGTTTTGGTTGGTTCAGAGTCACATTGACCCATGTAGAAAAGTGATGCTCGTTTCAAGCCAACCCTATCCATCAAATTGCAGCTATTGGTTTATTGTTGTTTTCAAGTTATCTGAGATTTCTTGTTTATGTTGAGCCTCTTCATTTCCCTTATTTCTTACAGTGGGACACTGCTGGGCAAGAACGCTTTAGGACAATCACTAGTAGCTACTATCGAGGAGCTCATGGGATCATTGTTAGTCATCTTTCCATACATCCTACATAACCTTTCTTCTTTACGCTATGGAAGCTTTCTGATGATCACTTGTACTCGATGAACAGGTGGTTTATGATGTGACAGACCAGGAGAGCTTCAATAATGTTAAGCAGTGGTTGAATGAGATTGATCGTTATGCAAGCGAAAATGTCAACAAGCTTCTGGTTGGAAACAAGTGTGATCTTACTGCAAACAAAGTTGTGTCATATGAGACAGCCAAGGTGATCTATTCCTTTTCGGTGATTAGCTGATTAGTGTAACATATAGAGAAATCAATTTTATCATTAGGACAGTAGGTAATATCTTTGTATATCCCATGTTTTATCTACCTTTCATGGATAATCTGTTAGGCACCTATCTGTATTCGATTTTGTCTTATCTTAGGAAATGTCTAATCCTGATGTCATTTTTCTAGGCATTTGCTGATGAAATCGGTGTCCCGTTCATGGAGGCTAGTGCCAAAAATGCAACTAACGTGGAGCAGGCTTTCATGGCCATGGCTGCTGCAATTAAGAATAGGTATGTATCTTTGCTTGACCAAACTGGGATGTTGGAAGCCTCATATTAAGCAGCATGTCATGTAATAATAAATGTCTAAACTTGTGTATTTGCTTTCAGGATGGCAAGCCAACCAGCCACGAACAATGCTAGGCCTCCAACAGTGCAGATTCGTGGACAACCTGTCAACCAGAAGACTTCTTGCTGCTCATCCTAGTTTAGCAATTTGGCATGTCAGATCAGCTTCACTTCATATTTGGACACTGCAGGCCTCGTTATTTGCTTCTGTTCATTAAAACTGATGGCATTATTCGATTCTTTCTTAACTATTTGCTTTTAAGCCTGTACAAATTGGGATTCAGATAATAGTATTGCAGTTCCTATTCTTCATTTTCTATTCCCAGATGGATGTTAGGTGCCGCTGTTTGATGACAAAATAAGACTATCAAGGTTGGGACCATTTGAAGTTGGAATTCAACTTAATTTATTCTTCATACGGTACTATGTCGACGTTAATCATGAATAGCCAAAAATAAAAGCAAACAAAAGGTCCTGGATTGGTGATACAAATCAATTAATCGCTGGAGATATATTTACATGAGGAGAATTTACATATACTTTTTCAATTAAGCTGATGTGTCAAACACCATATATTCTACTATTAAATTGAAACTCCCCCTGCATCATCTACCACTGAATGGAAACACCCCAAGTTCTCAAAATATTCTTTAAAGTATCGCATGTTTATCTATTCTGCGTTCCTCCATCTACTAGGCTCCTGCATGGTTGATGAGAGAGCATATGGCCATAAACCGTAAGGTTGAGGGTTTAAATCTACCTGCTAATATTTTTTTCTTTTTTGCTCTCCCATTTTTAACTCCTTAATTTCTTATACAACTTTGATGGCGTTTGATAATCTAAATGGGATCATCAAAATAATCTTAGATCATTGATGATTCTTATCGTGGGGTAATCTGATCCCGATCATCAAAGAGCACCATGTTCGATATATTATGTTGATCCATGAGTATCCACAAGTAACCTATTTAATATTCCATAAGAATCCAATATTATTGACCATATAATACCAAAACTATACTTGATATATTTTATAAATTATATATTAATTCTATAAATAATCCTATAAAACTATATTAATTATTATTATAGAATTAATATTATGTATATACTTACAACATATTATTATTTTAATGCTAATATTTATTTTGATTAGAAAAATAAGGCAAATAGAATTAATATATTAAATCATTTTGTAATATAACTATAAAGTATAACTATAAAGTATAGTAATATATTTTTATTATACTTTAAATCTATAACTGAATAATAATATGATAATAATATAGTTAATGATATATTATAATATAATATATATTATAAATATAATGTAATATAATATAATATATTTCATATTGATATAATATATTAGGTATATTGATATACCATTGTTTTCCACTAGATTGAGAGATATTTTGATCTCCAAATTTCAGTCCATGATGAATGCTTTGGAGTGATCTTAGATTCCCAACCTCAATGATGGGGTTCCTATCACTGAGTTGAACAGTAATTTGAGTTGGAGTAATTTAGGATCACTATCATATAGGTTCACTATAATGCAACCAAATATAATAATCTCATCATCTCCATCCACATTATCCTTGATCTTAGGATGATTACTCTATACCATATGCTTCCTTTAGGTATAAGATCTTAGCCAAAACAATTAACTCCTTGATCTTGTCCATCATGGAATACACCATGTGGGATCACTAAAAAGGCAAGTTTATCTTTCTATACCATCACAACCATTTCCTTGTAGTTGAACTCTAGAAATAGGCCAAGCAGACCCATGCCCCTACCTGAGCCCAACCCAAATTTCTTACTCAGGCTTCGAGCTAGGCTTAGGCCTAAAAGTTTTAGAAAATTAAGGTCCAACCCCAGCTTGAGCCCAAGCCCATGCTTCACCCAAAGCCTAGTCAAGCTCAATCAAATTGGGACCTACCTCGAGCTCACGTGTGTGGGATCCCCAAACCTAAACCAATGACTATTAACTAGTTCACTCTTGAGGATTTTTAACACACCAGATAGTATCTTGATGGCCACGATATCGCTTCTCCACCCCCCCACCCTCCTTTCCTGTTATAATCACCACCCCTAGCTCCACTCCTCGACCTCATTGTTCTCTCCTTCACCATGTAGCCACCTATTATGGAGATTATCTACCATCCAATTTGACCTTTTCCTTCTTGAACTATAACGATCATCCATCAATAACTCACCAAGATTACCTTGGATACCATGAAGAGATCCAAGAAATTGAAGCAAAGCGACTTTATGCCATCGACTGCTGTCCGATCTTTAGACGAACATTTACCGACCCCAAGATCAGGATCCAACCGATGACAAGAAATAGGACTCAATGATGTGCACGGGCACGAACACATCCAAGGTAGAGCCTCAGCCTTACACTGACCTCAAGCCACCAGCATATTCAATCATGTGGGCAATTTTTGAAATCTTCCAACAACTTTCAAAATGTAAGCAGAATCCACAACTGACACTCATGACTAACAATCTTGATTTATAGATTAACAAATAAATTTTCTATCCTAATGGCCTGTCAGATCATGGCCTAATAATTTAGATATTAGACCCTAACCATCTACCAGATTCTGACATAACGGCCTATAGCTCCATCTCTATATAAAAAAGTAATAAGAAGACCCTTAAGTAAGTCCAACTTCAGAGAACAACCCAGCTCTTGCTCTTTCTCTCTCTTTTCTTTATTGTTTTCAAGCTCCGACTAACTTAAGCATAGATGGTCCCCTGTCAGAAAACCTTCAGTAAGAGTAGACTTTTTCTGCAAGTTCTTCCTAAGCACTCCAGTCATCGAATTAGCACCGAGAATCTGGGTCAGGAGAAGTCCAACCCCTACCTCATCTGCACCACACAGGAGTCTTATAGCAATAGATTGACGTTAGAGGAATGGCCTAAGCCAGTTCAAGGTGGAAATAGATATGGCAAGAATGAGAGCGTATAACTCCACCGCCTCCCACTGATGATTCTCTCACCACAGCCAGGGTGATGCTGCCCGAGAGTCTGTTACTACGCAATTCTCTATCATGATGGATTTGCAGTCGCTCGACATTCTGGTCTAGTAAATTCAGGCATTGATCAATATTGTGCAATAACTCTAGCAAGCGATGGAGTGGCACCAACCCTTAAAGCCAGCACCTCAAATAGCTCCCTCTCAACATAGCAATCAGTCTCGCCCCAAGAGCCCAAAATCAGCTCCATAATGAACTCTCCATTCTGCTCCCACAACTGCTCCTCGTTAGTCACCTTCCCATCAGAGCCTGAGGAAGGAGGACTGATGACGGCAATCTCCCTCCTCCTCTGGCAGAGATTCGACTTCAAGTTATTTCCTATGGCTTGGAAGGTCCCACGAGGAAGAAGATCTCGAGCAAAAAGTTTGAGACATCGAACACTACCTCAATGAGGTCTGGAATGGAAACCATCAGAACGATGACGACCTCAGCTTCAACTCTCGTTCTCCCTTTTTCTAGGCAATCATGAGGGAGCCAATTTCGAATCAATTCAAAATACCTCAAATAGAGCCGTACGATGGCTCTTCAAACCTCCTTGACCACTTGGAGGGCTATAAGGCCCTCATGATGCACCAGGATGCCTCAAACATGCTTCTCTGCCTCATCTTCCTGATGACCCTCAAGAAGTATGTGCAAACATGGTATTCAGGGTGCCAGCCAGAGTCCATCCATTCATTCTTTTAAATAGCTTGGAAGGTTGTTCATCACTCACTTTAGCAGCAACCAAGCACAATTGAAGAACACCAACAGTCTCTTGTTTCTCCACTAAGAGGAGGGTGAGTCGCTGCATAGCTATGTGGCATGCTTCAATGCTGCCATGCTTGAAGTACGCATCCTTGACGAGTTGGTGGTGATGTCGGCACTTAAGGGAGGATTGCAGAATAAGCACCTTATCTTCTCTCTCGATAAAATATTTTCAAGGACAATGCCGATATACTTGAATGAGCTCGAAAGTATGCATAGACAGAAGAAGCTTAGGCTACGTGGAAGTGGACCGAGGAAAGAAAGGCTCCCAGCAAGAAGCGAGATCGAAAGGAACCTCGCACGGCCCAAGCGGAAGAAGAGTCCTCTCGACCACCAAAGAATTCTAGACCAAGGAGTTCTTAGCAGTTCAACAACTATACTCTTCTATATGCTCCTCAAGCCCAAATCCTGATAGAGATTGAGGACCAACAGCATCTTCATTGATCTCAATCGATGAAGGCCCCACCGATGAGTAAGGAAAAGCACTGCTGCTTCCATCATGACCACGATTATGATATCGAGGAATGCCTCTAGTTCAAGAACAAGATCGAGGCCTTAATCTAAAAAGGCTACCTCGGTAAGTATATTCGAGAGCGATAGAGCCGAGTACCTGAAAAGCTGCCCCAGCACCAACCTGACGAGAAGAACAACAATAACCGATCCATGACTGTTGTCATCAATACAATCTCTAGCTTCACAGGTGGCTGCAGGCAGAAGTCCTAGCCGAGAATGTATTACTAGTAAGTTGAATATCCATTGATTACATCAATAAAAACATTCTTTTTGAGCTTTGATGCAAGTTTCCTATTAAAGCGATTAAGTAAAAATCTCGACTGATGTCGGCTATAGCTGACCATAAATAAGGTTATTGAAAGCGACTGAAGATATCCGAGACAACCAAGTCGAGCCTCAGTCCTCGAAGAGAAATAATCAAATACGAGATATTGGAGCTTCGATCTAGATCCCGATGACTAGGTCGAAAAGCACCAACCTTTTGGAGATAGCTCAGCTATGGCTAAGACCTCCAAATCAATAATCAGCAAAGTATTGATCACAAGAGTATCCTGACACAAGTTAGGATCTCTACGAAAGATTCTTATTAGGATCTTATCGACCACACCATACCTAGTCAACCGACGTTCCTCATCCTCAAATGAGTCGAGTGAAGGCTGAGGATTACGATCAAAAGGCTAACCCTCTGAGGACCCCTCGACATAGCCAAAGAGTGCTCCTCGTCCTCGAACAATTTGAGTGGAGGTTAAGGATGATGATGAAAGGGCTAACCCTTCAGGAACATCTCAACATGGCCAATCGATGCTTCTTGTCCTTAGACAAGTTGAGCGAAGATCAAGGACAACAATAAAGGGGCTAATCCTTTAAGGATCCCTCAATACGATCAACCAGTGCTCTTTATCCTCGGATGAGTCAAGCGGAGGCTGTAGACGATGACAAAGGGATTAAACCTCTAGAGATCTCTCAACATGGCCAACCAACATTCTTTATCCTCGAACGAATTGAGCAGAGGTCGAGAATGATTAACCCTCTGAGGTCCTCTCGATACGACCACCCAGCGCTTCTTGTCCTTGGACGAGTCGAGTGGAGGTCAAGAATGATAATAAAAGGGCTAACCCTTAAGGGACCCCTCGTTATGGCCAACCGACGTTCCTTATCCTCGAACGAGTCAAGCGGAGGTAAAGACAATGGTTAGGTCGGAAAGTGCCAACCTCATGGAGATATCTCGACTATAGCTAAGTCCTCCAAATCAATGATCGACAAAGTACCTATCACAAAGAGATAACCTAACCTAAGTTAGGACCTCCACAAAAAGCCTCAATGGGATCTTTCCGATCACACCAACGCTAGTCGGATGAAGACAATGATAATGACATGGCAAAGTTATCGCTATGGATCGACTTCATGTTAACTTCAGATAGAGCATTGCCAAGATCTTTCCGACAACATTATGATTTATTGAGTGAAGATGACAACAATAACTCGACAAATTTATTGCCAAAGTTCAACTTTAGAATGGCTTCGAATAAATACAACTTCGAACTTGAGTCCAAGCCAAAGACTTCTACTTTGCAATTGAAGTGATGCATTAATAAAGTCTTGAGATATTCTTTGTCGAATGCTGTCGAGAGGCTCAGATCGATAACTAAGGGTAAGCCTTGAAATCGATTACTTCCTTTGCCTAAAGCAATAAAATCATTTTAGACTCGAAAGTGGAGGATAAGTATTATGGGGATTATCTACCATCCGATCCAACCTTTCCCTCCTCAAGCTATAACCACTCACCAATGACTCACCAAGATTATCTTGGACACCATGAAGAGATCTAAGAAATCGATATAGAGCAACTTTACATCATCGACTTCTATCTAACCTTTGGATTAGATATTTATAGACCCTAGGGTCAGAATCCTACCAACGACAAAAAATAGGGCCCAATGACCTGCACAGTTGCGAATACATCTAAGGCAGAGCCTCAACCTTGCACCGACCTTAAGCCACCAGCATATTTAGCCACATGGGCAATTCTTGAAATCTTCCAACAACTTTCAAAATATGGATAGAATCCGCAAGTGACACCCACAACTAACAATCCTGATTTACAGGTTAGTAGACAGAAACGGCCTATCAGATCATGGCCTAATAATCTAAGGACTGAGTCTTAACGGCCTATCAGATTTCGGTATAACAGTCTATGGCTCTATTTCTATATAAAGAGATAACAAGAAGACCCTCAGGTAAATCTAACTCTGAAGAACAACCCATACTCTTGCTCTTCTTTTCTTTTTTCTCTATTATTTTTAAGCTCTAACTGACTTAAGCATCGAAGAGTCCCCCATTAGGAAACCTTCGATGAGAGTGGACTTTTCTTGTAGGTTCTTCCTGAGTGCTTCAGTTGTTAAATCAACATCGAGCACTCAGATCAAAAGGAGTCCAACCCCTGCCTTATCTACATCGCACCAGAGTCTTGCAGCAACACCACCCATGATGCTGATCAATCATCATTATTCGATCCCCGCTCTCAATGCTAGGAGCCCTATCTCTACCTTTCTTCTCTTGTCCCTCTTGCTTCTCCTACCTCACCCAGTCCTCCCTTCTTATTTAAACAAAGGAATTTCAACCCTTAGATGGCTAGCGTGATCTTGGAGATAAATAGCACCTAATATTTTCTTAGGGTTCTCAATTTATATCTAGCAATGCACCAACAACTAGATAGATTTGCTCCACTCCTCCCTTCAAAATATTGGCCAATAGCTTCAAGCTAAGCTCCGATCAGGCATTGCTCAGCCACCCCATCCATCGATAAGCTTTTGGATCGATCCAGCTCAATATTTAGCGAAGTTAGTTGCTAGTCAAGATTGAAATACTTGTAATAGTTCAGGACTTCACCTAAAGAAAGCTGGCTAGAATATGTATTTAAGATCTACCTAATATATAATTGATATAGGATTAAACAAATATTTACATGAGTCCTCACATCCTTCTCTTATTTAAGTCCTGGCATGCTCATCTAACTAATATGGTCCAAATCTATTCAAATTCAATCACCAATATTATGTTTGATTCAAATGGATTCATGCTGCAGTGTCTACTAATTCATATGGATCATGGGCGGGATCCGCTTCCGCTGTAATATTCTTTATAACATCATAAGACTCTTTTGTCTCTTTCTTCCGGGGATAAAATATTTGATTTAGGCCGGATCATACCAACTCATTGCCCGTCGTCCCCGCGCGGATAGGACATCTGGTTGGCCATATGATCACTTTGAATAACATGATAATATCTGTTGGTCGGTCAAGAATTTTTTCGAGGTCAACATTAACATTCTTATAATATCAAACAGCGTGGCCTTACCCAAAATTGACCAGGCCATTTTGATGGCATATTCTCATAGCTTAAGTTCGGTCACAGCAATACATGTGGAATGATTTACGGACCACAGTCACATAGTTCTCTAGGTATAAACTCCAGATATAACCCTTAGCACAGAGAACATACACCAGATGACCTCCCTCTCCACCTCTCTCTTGGGCTATTCCACAACCTCTCTTTTACTCAGATGGTCGATAAATTGTTAGTTAGAACTATTCTATCATGCGTGGGTTAGATCCTCCAATAAAAAATCAAAAACTATAAAAAAAAAAAAAAAAAAAAAAAGTTTAATATTATCCAAATTTGGTTAAAATTTTTGAATTAAAAAAAAAATACTATTAACCATGATTAGCTAATTGACATCATTTCCTGTTTTGAATTAAAAAAAAAAAAAAAAAAAAAAAAACGTTTTTTTTAAATGATATATTAATTTTTTTGCTAGAGGGTTCAGACGTAGTAGAATGGCTGTAACCAATAATTTCTCCAAATAACCTCCCTCTTAACCAACCTGATCCGTTTCCCTAAACACATGCTGGAAGCAAACCCACTACTCAGGCATCCACATTCTTGCAGTAGCGGCATTAAATACCCAGCATCCTCCCTCCACGTTCCCCTGTTATTTTCTCGAAACCCGTCTAGCAGTCACGGCATCCCTAACGGTCCACCCTTAACAATACGCGTGGAACGACACGGGCATGAAGCTCCCGGTTCAACCTACATTATGGATGGCGAACCGAGACATCACAATATAACAAAATAAAATGACGTGTGACTTAAAATAAGTTTAGCAAAATAGATCATGGTAGTATTCATGTACGCTTCAGCTAATAAAAGTTTCACAGGTTATCCCTAAACACACAACCATGTAAATAAGTCATCCCGTCCATTGTTAAATTCACTCTCTAAAGTTTCTCAGAACCAACAGGAGGATAACAGGAATAATATTCTCTTCTAAAACCCACAAAAATGCAGTCTTGGTTGGTCTGGTCGGACAAGTTATCTGTGGAAGCAATCTCATTCAGAAGCAGTGCGAGCACACACGAACAGCTCTACTGCAGAGCATTTACAGATAACCCAACCAATCAACAAACCATGAACCACACAATTGGTGCCGAACCTTGTGCCGGCGGCACAGGAGGCATCAAAGGAGCTTCTTATGCAGTCAAAATTTCCTAGGAGCATTATCGCAAGAAGAATTGGTTCTAAGAGCAAAGTCAAGCATTCTGATTGAAGTTAGAAGAATCGCCTCCTGAAGTTTCTGGTAGTTGCCTGGTATGAACGCATGAGGAGTCCAACACCAATTCCTATCCCAATACACATTCCCAATCCTATCCCAACACCAACTCTAACACCAGCATTGAACCATGTTAATTGGCCATCATCATCCGAGTACCAACCTTCAGGGTAGTAGCCATGACCAACCTTCATATTTGGATCATATTCATCAATCTCTTCTGTAACCTGTAAAAGTTGTACAGCTTTGATTAGGTCCAATCATGTTATAATTTTAAATAGATGACATATGAACAAAGCAACAAGCAAGGAAATTATCAACATCAATTGATCATCCAGCAAAAAATTGTTAAGTAATTTTATTTGGTTCATTGGCTACAGAATATAAGTTCCAAGCACTATGGCCACCTACCAGTTGCTCTTTTTGCCTTGGTGGCTAGGGTATCCTCCCCTTGGTAGCCTTATCAAGAAGGGTTCAAGGATCAGCACCCTCTTCCTCTTCTAAACCCAATGTCCACTTCCTTACTAGTACAGGTACACAGCTTCTACATTGGTGGGAACTCTTCACATAATCATTGAAAGGAAACTACCTTTAGCACATGATCAGAAGTTCATTACTTAAAATATGTCTGGAGTTCAAATTCCTTCATTTAGCATTTCTAGGATTTGGAAGCCAATTGTTTGAACATTCAAAAGTAGAATCTAACAGAACTCTCCTCTCATTGGAATACATAAAAACAAATGACTGTTACCACCAGAATCTTCAAGCATTCTTCAATCATAAAATCTTGAGTCCCTTCTTTGTCCAAACTTCAACCAAGTTTGGGGAAACCTTTGAAGTTGCTTTACGCTTGAGCTTAAATCACATGACCAGGAAGGTTCATTTATCCATCCATTTGCCAATTAAGTTCTAAGGTACACCCTTCACTTACCCCATCCAACATAATTCAGATTGTGACATATTGGGACCTGATCAAAAAACATTCGGAAGGTCTGCCCAGGACTGGGTTTGAACCTGGCCAGGACATAGCAGACCCTAATCCAATTCAAATTTCCCCCCCTTCCAGGTTCAAATCAAGCTTAAAATCAGGCCTAGTGAGATTTTTGTGAAAGCTAAGCCCAAGCCTGGCTAGAAAAAACCAGGCCTCATATTTTTTTGCCCACACTTAGCCCAAGTGCCAGTAATCTGAGAAAAAGCCTAGATTTTTCAGGTCTGGGCCTTCAAGCTGCAAGCCAGCCCAGTCCACTAGCACCCCTAGTACCAATGCCTGATCTGTTTTTGCTCAAACACTAAACCAATACATGGCATTTCAAAATATTTAAATTTCCATATTTCAACTCAGTCACCATATTAATGAAAACATTGTGTTGCCATCAGCTTTTTTACATGTAATATCCTCATTAAAAAGTTGCATAACTTAAATATTCACAAAAACCAATCAAACATTTGAAATATATACCAGATTTTACTTTCCCTTCCTCAGAATCTGATGCATTCTGTACAAACCAACATCATATAGTTGTAGAAACACTGAAACACTCTTATCTCATGTTCAAAACCATGCTACTTTTAAGAGGTACTATTTCTTCTTCCTAAAAGAAAATTCAATCTAATTGGTCTAGACTTTGAGAGTCCTTTGCCATATGCTTCTGTTAAGGCTAAGGGTACAATCGAGTTGAGCCTAATCGAGTAGTTAGAAGCTCGAGCTTGACTCGACTCAAAATGCTCGGGCTCAAAACAAGGCTCGAGATTGATTGAGCCTTAATATCCAAGCTTCAGCTCGGCTCGATGAAAAATAAGCAAAACTCCAGATCAGCTGGACTAAACTTGAAAATCAACAAAGCTATATTTGAGCTCAAGTTCGAACTTGAAATCGAGCCTTAACCTATTAATACTATATATATTAAAATATATATATTATAAATAAAAATAATATTATCAAAAATATATATAAACTCAAGTAGGCTAGCGAGCTTTTGAGCCGAGTATTCTACTAATTGAGCTCGACTCAAAAAACTATTCGAGCTACTCGAGCTCAACTCGACTCGTCTGCACCCCTAGTTAAGACAACCTCCGCTAGCATAAGCTTCATATTTTCTGTTGTATCTTCTATTAATGTTTCTGAAGTCTTATATATCTTTTGCAACCTCACCACATAAACTTGAGATCCTGTCTTAGCAAGGAATCTTCATGTTTCCATGCACATGACGATGCAGTTTTTATTGGCTCCTAATCACTTTATCCTCCATTAGTGCAACTCCAGTGTCTACATGCATATAATTACTCATGTCTTTCCTAACAAGATCAGCATCCATGTCAATGCTCTTGTCTGTACAATACAATGAACTTGTTGTATGTGAATCCAAATTTCTATCAACATCCTGACCCAAATGATATAGTTGCCCTATATTTTGTGTATGTGCAATACTGGAATGATATGGTTAACCAAAAATATTGCCTTGTGTACCAACATACACAAAATTTTATTTACATGGCAATTTCACCAAAAAACTTCAAAGCACTCCACTTCATCCGCCTGACAACTTAAACATTTTTCCTCCAAAGACTTTTGGCTTTGCATCTATCTTTTGGTGTCATATATATAAAGTCTATTAAACTTACAAGTACCAATAAATAAATGAAACGTATATGCTCACAAAGTTCTCCATTACATAAAAAAATGTAAGTGCCCTCTAATGATAATAATCAGGCTAGGTCTAATCCTCTTACCTATGCATACATATTACAGGTTTCTTTCATGCATATGCTCTTAATTCTGTTGTTCTCCATAGCTATCACCAACGAGTGAGATGTTCCCCTTTATAATGATCTAAAATGGTTCTACAGTCATCAATCTTCCACTAAATATTTAACACTGAACATAAATAAGCACATCAAACTCAATATGCCATGGATGATATGTAACTATTGAGATATTATGATCAGACTCGACCTTTCTAAAGAGACAGGTTTTGGACATCAAAGGATAAAAATTGAAGGGAGTCCTTCTTCGACCTATTATTTCCCACAATTTGCTAGGTGGACCCTATCTATGTGAACATTGTGTGGACCCTATCTATGTGCCCATTGTTCGTAAAGAAATCTTGCCCAGGAACTAGTTTTTAGGGGTGGGAGTCCATTTGGGCAGTAAGAAGGAATATTGCCGTATGAAACCTTCCTTACATGAGCATATATTATTTTAATGAAATAAGATCCAAGCAATGCACCTAGGATTCATGAATTATATGATCGAATCATCTCTCGTAACAGACTTCCTCCCTTTCCGAACACTTCTTCTTCTCCTACCTGCTTCATGATTGGGTTTCCAAATTGGTCATTACAAGAGTCTCTTTGGCATATCAAAGAACTAACATAAGATGACACAAAGGACCCCTTGAAATCCCAGAAAAACAATATATGGTAATAATAGACGTATGTCAAATCTTTTGAGTATCGGGCTTGACTGAAATAGATGTATGTCAAATTCTATGAGTTTGAGACTTGACTAAAATACCTGTGAAGCCCAACCCAACTAGGCCGATTTTGGACTGAAGTTGACAAGTCCTACCGACTTCAATTCAAAATTTTTAAAAAAAAATGAATCAGAACAAGGGAAATCGTGATCCCCTACCCAATCCTTTCCATGGGAGATAAGGCCACCAAATAGTGGTCGGTGCGGATGCCCCGGGACTGTGCGAATGGCCAACAGCTATTGGAGGCTGCTGCAACTAGTGAATGGCCAGCGTTAGGCTTGCATTATCCCTTTTACAACTCTCTTCTATTTAAATCCCCCTCCTCCCCCATGATTGAGCATCACCGAGCCTTCCACTCCCTTCTTTTTCCTCTCCAACAGCCGACATGCCACCGTAGCCAAGCATAGCTGGCCAAAACCCCCCTTCCTCTCTCAATCTCTCTAAATCCCACCATTACTCTGCTTTTCGATCCGGTTGTGTGCCCTTGGATCACCGGAATCAATTGCATTGACCAAGATCCACCATCTTCATTGCTTGCTGGCGAGCCTCCTTCCCTCACTGTCTTCCACTTTCCCTCAATGGAGCCCGAATCTTCCTATGTTCAATCAAGCAAACACCTTGTCCATAGTGTTTTTTTTTTTTTGGTTGTAGCGGGGAGGGGATTCGGCCATTCTAGTTGGCCGCCATGGCCGAACAACCACCAAGCCTCCCTCTTCTCTTCTTTTCCCTTTCTTTCTTTTCCCTCCCTTCCTCTCCGTTATCATCCTTTTCTATTTCCTTTCTTCACACCCCTTCATTAATTAATTATTCATTTAAATTTCAATATTTTGTGCTCATTAATTTCTATTCTTTGATCCGTACCCAAATATTGCTAGCATCGACTCTGATCTAACCCAAACCAATTCTCTCTCTACTTCTACATCTGTTGATTTACCCAAACCAAGCCTAATCTTCTTTAATTAGGTTAATTTTCCTGTTAATTGATGAACAAGATCTGATTTAGGGATTTTAATTTAATCAAGTGGAAACACGAATCCTAATAGCAAGGAGGCTTGATCGCGATCGAATCCTTTGCATACAGCTAACCATGAACTCCATCTAAATACATATACTAGATAATTAATAAGATCCAAGAGTTGGTCGAGACACCAAAGTGTTAGGCCAAATGCAATGGTTTGGACTAAAACCTACTATATAATAAATTAAGCTATCTACTGCTTTTTAGAAGTCTAATAAAGTGTTTAATTATTTTAGATTTTGGTTAATATTCTTGATTGGTGAAGTTTCATGAAATTGTAGGACGAAAATTATAAGTTTCCTCTACTCCTAATGTGTTTTATCATGCACGTGTTTTGATTTAAAAAATGATCTATCGCTATAATAATTTGTTTAAATTGAGTATGTAATGTGCTCTACATAAAAATGATTTAAAAATGTTGAAAATCAAATGTACATGATTTATTTGGACATGATTTGCATTTCATTGCATCAAAAATGTGTTCTATATTGGTTCCACTTGTTTCTAGTCCGGCTATGATCACATAGATTCAGGATCTAGTTAGGAGCTAGTTTTTCTTTCGGGTCTACTCAAGCAAGGCTGATTGTTGGTACATGCTAATGGAAGTATATTTTTTATATAATATCAGACCTAGTTTCCTTCCGAACCTCCAATAGGACAATCATTAGCGCATGACCAACAGACGGCATGTTATAGTCATGATCTAGTCTTTTTTGAGGCTAGCCACGAGCCAATCATGATCATGGTCAGAGAAACTAGGAGAATAAGAGTGGATGGTCAACTCTTGATTGTTTGAAAATTTTATTTTGGTCAAATGCATTTTTTGATTCAATACTGATTGATATGACATGTTTCTATAGTCATTATAGTATTTTTATGGAAAATCATGCAACCTAAAAATTTATTTTCCTGTACAAAATGTTTAATTGAACTAAAAAGTTCTTGTAACTTACTAAGCCCGTAAAGTTCACTCCCTTTTTCTTTTATTTCAGATCTATAAGAGCATATGCGGCTTCAGACCAAGCAATGAAGAGTGTAGAACTTTAGATGCAATTTGTTTAGTTTGATTTTTGAATAAATTAGTTGAATTATCCTTATTAGTCTTTGTGAACCATTTTTATTGAATAAATATATTAAAAATTTATTTTTATTATCACTGCCCGAGATTGATATGAATATATATGAATAAGAAGACAAGCTTTATATATCTTGTTCTTGTGGGACTAAACCCTAGGGATGTGCGCTATCGCACCCCAGCCCGAGCCGTTGGATCGAGATGTGGCAAGTTAAGTGGTATCAGAGCCGACTCGGCTCATAACCTATGTGAACTAGAGGATACTACAGCATAGGTTCATTGGGGCAGACCATAAGCTGATCGTAGTATTTTTAGATAGATACATAAATTTAGACCCTTAGCCTAGTGAGGACCACGGGGCTTAAACAAGGGAAGTATGTGAGGATCTGTGCGGACGTGTATTTAGTCTCACATCAGTTATTTGCTGGAAAGATCTTGAATACTTATATAGAGCCAAGGGACTCAAATAATATCTTCGTGAGATCTTGAATCGTTACAATATCGAATATCCCTAATAATCCCTTTAGACAACCTTAACTCCATCACGCCCCCTTCCAAAATAAGTTTGTTAAATCTTTATGTGATGCACACTACTCAATATATTATTTTCACCAGGGCAACTTAAAAAATGCTAAAGACCCGACAAATGAATTAAATTTCACAAACATGAGTGCATCTATTTATCCTTTGATAAACAAATGTAATCATGCAAAATGAACATGGACCAAGTAACTTCACCAAAATACTACTCAAATATCTTAAAAGGACCACCCTGTGCACAAAGCTCCAACCATTGTACAGTCATAGGAGGGTCATATGTACACAACCCTACCCCTACGAGTAGAGCGGCTGTTTCCATGTTTCGAATATGTGAACTTCACATTAAAATGGAGCAATCTTAACATTGCACCAAGGCTCACCCTCTTATTTGAATATCTTCCTATCTTAAAAACTAGCAACATTTAGCTAATTTTGATGAAAGAACAAAGAAGATTCAACTTTTGGGGTTTCATTAATATGGGTTTAGCAAGATCATTTATGATAGTTATGATAGCATTTTTGTATCCATTCTTATATTAAGATGTCTATGGCTTTTATATTTTCTTTTTACAAGGATGAGTAGTCTTAATAACGGACAATCACATCAACCTTGCCTTTTGATTAGGACATGTTTTTGCATGTATATCCTTTGTCAAAAATTAATGAACTATTTTATTAATTGTCACTCAGTTCCTTATTATGGGCGATCAACCAACATCCTCTTCATCAATGTTATATGGAAGAGGCCAGCTGATGAAACAAGTGTACCTTATGTTTATACCACTCCACTAGAACATCCTATCAACGGACGCCATATGAAAACAAATGAGAGAAGATGACAACATCATGCAGTAAGGTGTAAGCCTACAACGTTTTGTGTCATTTTGTCAATGCCAAAACAATGAACTGTCCATTATAACACAAGGAACCAAAGCAGGAAAGAGTATATATCACATACTGATTGCCATATGTTGGTAATTTGCAACTAAGAAAGTTACACTAATGCACCAATATGGCTTCTTTCATAACCTATATTACCCATCTTAACATTTTTCATTCTTCACGATACTTTAACAATTTGTGCCCTTGGTGCAACATAGGAAATGAAAGATCAACCTGTCAAGTTGCAAGCTATCCATTACGAAATAGAAAAATTGTATCTTAACTATAAGTAACCTTCACACCATGTCCCAATTATTTGAAGCTGACTCTATGCATCCTACAATGCAAAATCTACATCTAATAACACTAAGGTGTCCAACTAGAGTGACATGAAGACAAGATCCCGGCATCGAATAAGTATCACTATCCAGGAAAAAATGGTTCTCCATCAGGGCTCTTTAGGCCAGAGCTTTTCAACCAAAATAGATCAATCTTGGGTAAAACCAATTGGAGACTAATTTCAATCACCCTAATGGAAATGACTCTTGTTTTGCATATCTTATCCTGGTGCAGCTTGTGAGTTTTGAGAGTATCTTTCTGTTATGCTCATGTTTACACACCAAGCATGCAGGTAGTAATTCAGTTATCATGATCAGCTTACTGGACTTGCAAATACATCATCTAAGATGTGAAAAGAAGTGAAAATAATGCATTATGACCTCCATCAAGATCATTATAAATCAACCATCTGCCATATGCCATATATTATCATGCTTCTCTCTCCTTTGGCTTTTCATGGTTAACCTACTAGCTTCACTACTGGTTCTCATGCTTCATCTCTTCTGACTTTTAACAAAACATCTGTTATGAATGCATTTGATAGGTAAAACAGAGTAATGCAGAAATAGACTAGTAACCATCCTGCTTGCTCTTTCTCTTGCAAGTCTAGCACCTCAAACAATATGCTTTGTTGAAACTTTATGGAGGAGAAGGCAGTTAAATATTCCCTTAACTCTTACCATGAACATTCTTATACCAAGCATAAAATGCTCTAGCAATTCAATTTCGCATAACCTAGTTAAGCAAAGTTGTAGTCTATTATCAAATTTTAACAAACAAAAAACAAAAACACTTAAAGGTAGAAAGAAAATAGCTGTTTCACCATGTTTTAGCAATGTGAAATGAGGAGGAAAATTGCAAATTGCAATGTTTTTTTACGAAAAATAAAAACTCCACTTACAGATGATGGTGTTCTGCGGGGAATCAATCCTTCATTGCTTCTCTGCTCCCTCCCAGCAGTCTCTTCACCCTCCGGTATCGCATCCAGCGCTCCTGGCCTCACGGCCTTCCGCCTCGGGCTGAGCTGAACGGTCTGTGTGAGTATCAAAGGAACCCCTGCGTAGCACCCGGCCACATAGACCTCGATGGATGGCGACGAGATCCCAAGCTTGGGTTGCATGAACGCAGAGGAAGAAATCGATGCAGCAGAATAGCAATCCATACTCCACCCGGTCTTTGGATCCTTATCACACGACCCTGAATGCTTGTCGAACCCAATTACCCCATTGCTCCATGGAGCCTCCACCCTCTCCAGAGAACCGCAGAGGATCAAATTGCCCCTGTCATCGCAAACCTCGAAATCTACGGCCCCGGTGAGGCGGACGGCCTCTGTGCTGACGTAGGTGACCTCCGCGGCGTCGTGGTCGAGGCGATCGCGGCGGAGGAGGAGGGAGGTAGGATCGGAGTTGGGGACGCGGGCGCCGTTGATCTCCAGGGCAGCGCCCATCTCACGGCGGAGGTGGGAGAGGGTGAGGCGGGAGGGCACGGCGTCGGCAGCGCAGGGGGTGATGCGGACGTAGAAGAGGCGAATCTCAAGCCAGGAGGAGGGGGCCGGGTTGGCGGGGGGGCCGTTGGGGAGGAGACAACTGAAGTGGGTGGCGGCGCCGGCGGTGCCCCGCCGGGGCGGAGGCGGCGAGGGGAGGGAGATAGCCAGGGACGGCAGGTGGTCTTTCTTCTCCTCCAACGTGGGCGGCGGCGGATCCATCATCGCCGCCCAATCGGGGCCGGATTCAGCGCCCGGACGACGAGGGTTCCGCCATGAATTCCGATTCCCCCCTCGTCATCTTCTTGCCTAAGATTAGATGGAGAATTAGGGTTAGGGTTCTTGGAATCGGAGTGGGGGAGTTCGGCAGAGGACGAGGGTGTTTGGGAGAAAGGAAGCGTGCAGCGGGTCGGGGCGTGGGAATGGGGGTGGAGAGAGAGAACGCACGGAGCAGCTGCGATTCGACGGCTGGAGGGTGGCCTAATGGTCTAAATAAAAAAAACTGTTAAGATTTGGGTTCAGCTGTTCCTATTTTTCCAATTAAGCTTATATAGGACCACAGACAGAGACAGAAGTGCTCAATATCGTGATTCGGGAAACAAAGTGGATTTTTGCCTGATTTGAGGGAATATAGTTCCGGAGGAATAACTCAAGTAAGAGGAGACATTTTTGTATAATTTTTGAGGCAGAGGATCCGCTTTCGGACGAGAGTTAGGAAAGCTGACACGAAGTGGTGTCGAAGTCAAAACGTCGTGGGGCCCGTGGACAAACAAACGCGTACGGGACATACCGGTTTTCCCGTTCGGTCGGAGCAAGGAGGCGAGGAAGAAATTTTTTGACGGGGTATGGAGATTTAGTGCCAGTTTGAAGCCATGTTTGAGGGTGATGATTTTAAAACTGGACCGCACCGTCGGTTGAACTGATTTAATATGGATGGATCATCACTCTATCTCAGTTCAAAGATAGTCAAAAACTTGTTCAAGCTAAAGAGAATCGGACGAAATTAATGGTCAGACCAACCCGTCTGATCCGATTTGATTTTTTTTTTTTTAACCCAAAATTTCTTGTGCGAAGGTCCAGGTAGCAGGATTTTTTTTAATTATTTTTTATTATTTAATTTTAAAATTATCATCATTTTAAACTTAATTCTAAAACCATCGATGATCTTAAAATTATAATAATTTCATTGCCACACACGCAGATGGCATCGTCGGAATAAAATCACTATTCTAAGAGACGATTTGTGAACTCGCCATTTGGAATAGCAAGTTTAGTGAACTCGCCTCTTCATCTAATAATTTTATTATTTTTTTTCTTGTTTTCGACGGAGAACGAATTAGACGGAGGAAGGGGGACGTGAGCAGGAGGAATCGGACGGAGGACAGAGGAAAGAAGATGCAAGCCAGAGGAGCAGCAGAGGAGAGAAAGAGTTTTTTTTCCACGATGGAGGAGAAGAGGGTGCGGTTAGCGGTGCAGACCCGATCGGGGGTAGGACAGGGGTCGCGAAGGGGGAGGCAAGCATGAGGGGCAGTGGTGACGACGGGGAGACTCGGTCGAGGGGGGTCACGAGGAAGGATGGGGTTTGCTGAGGGGGGGGCGTGGGGGTTGGTAGCGGCGGGGGCCGTGGGGAAGAGAGAAAGGAGCTTTTTTTTTAATACTTAAAAAAATAAAAAATAAAAATAAATATTTTTAAATTATTATAAATTATTTTTTAAAAAATAATTTTTATTTTTTAAATAATAATAAAATTATTTTATATTATTCTAAATTATTTTTAAAAAATATTTTTTATTATTATTTTAATTTTTAAAAATATTAAAAATATTTTTATTTTTTAAAAAAATTAAAAAATATTATTTTTTAAAAAATAAATTTAAAAAATATCGGATGGGTACTTTGGGCCTTAAGTATTTTTTTCTAATTTTTTTTCTTTTCATTCTTCTTCCATGAATTTACGCCGAACACCCACACCCCCTTCTTTTTATTCTTTTTCTTTCATGGACCTACGTCAAACACCCCCACACCCCCCCTTCGACACCATTCCGCACTTCTCCATCCGACTGCTGCTCCTTCACATGCACTCATACATTTTTTTAAATTATTTTTTAAAAAATATTTTAAATAATAATAATAATATTATTATTATTATGGAGGTAGGGGATGCACTAAGCAGTGATCGGCGTATGGAGGCAGGGGGTGCATGGAGGAGAAGAAAGAAACCCAATAATAATAATAATAATAATAATAATAATAATAATAATAATATATTAATTTAAAAAATAATTTATTTTTTTTTTAAAAAAAATATTAATTTAAAATAATAATTTAAGTTCTCTGTATCTTTAAGTATTTTTTTTTTTGGTTCCCACACAGAGGGAGGATGTTGTGGGAGGTAGGGGATGCGAGCGGAGGACCCACAGGCAGGTACCTGCTGCTCCTCTACATGCACTTATATATTTTTTAAAATTATTTTTTTAAAAAAATATTTTATTATTATTTTAATATTTTTTTTTTATTTTTTCTTTCATGGCTTTGTGTCGATCACTCAAACTCCCCACCGACATGTTATTTTTTATTTTCTTTTCTTCCATTTTCTTTTTATTATTATAATTTTAAAAATATTATTTTAAATATTTTAAAAATATTTATTTTAAATATTAAAATTTATTTTTTAAAAATATTTTATTATTATTATTAATTTTTTAAAATAAAATAATTTTAAATAATAATTTATTTTTAAATATTTTTTTATTTTTTATTTTATTTATTTTAAAAAATATTAATTTTAAATTATATTTTTAAAAATATTTTTTTCTTTTTTTCTTCCATGGCTTTGCACTGAACACCCAGATTCCCCACCATTTCAAAATTATTTTTTTAAAAAATAAAAAAATATTTTTATTTTTTAAAAAAATAATATTTTATTATTATTTTAAAAATTAATTATATATTTTAAATATTTTATTTTAATTTAATTTTTTTATTTTTAAGTATTTTATAAAAAAAAATTTCTCCCTTCCTCCCGGCCCCACGCCCGCCTCCCCCTTCGTGACTACACCCCTCCATCCCCGATCGGGACCCCTCACCGATCACCACCGCACCCTGTGCCCGCCTCCCCCTTCGCGACCCCACCACCCTCCGATCGTTCTTGCAACCGGTCACATTGCCCCCTCCCCTCTGCGACCCCCCACCACCCTTGATCGGGTATCCACCATCAGTCACCATTGGCTCCTGCACTTGCCTCCCCCTTCACGACCCATCCCAACCATCCGATCGGGTCCCCACCATCAATCAGCGCCCCCATCCTTGCACCCCGCCTCAGTGCCCGTGGGTCTTCTACTCGCATTCGTGGCTCTCTCTATTCGGGCCAAAAAAAATTTTGAAACTCGCCATTTCAGATGGCGAGTTCGAAATCACTACTTGAAGCGACAAGTTGAGTGAACTCGCCACCTCATGTGATGATTTTAATACCATGTTATCTATCCACTTAGAGTGATAATTTTGGAAATAAATTAGAAGATATGATAGTTTTGAAAATAATAAATAATAAATAAAAAATTAATAAAAAATTTCATATAGCACCCACTAGGCTATCGAATGATGGCAGGACCCAGCGCCTCATGGACTAGGTAGGGGATTTGGGAGATGTGGGTGGCCTTGGCGACATCTCAATGAAGGATTTTATAATGGTCATCTGGTCAAGAAAGTTGTCCTTCCCAAAGTCGGCCTTGTTGTAGGAGGTGGAGATCATGATGACATGCCAGGTATTTGTGGTGGTGTTGGAGAGGCCAGTGAGGTCGTGGATGGAGACGGGGTTAGAGATAGCAAAGAAGATGCTGAGGTGGTGTAGCCGACGGACTGTTTGTTATGGAAGGCTAGAAAATTAATGATGAGAATGACAATAAAGGTGGCAATGGTGGTGATAGGCATCCCCACCATGTCAAACATGCATTTCTAGATGCCAGCATAGGCAAGAGACCAGGTCATGAGGGTGCTACCATCGACTAGGTTTTTAATGAGGCACAAATCTAAGGTTAAAAATTCTAGGATTTTGGAGTTGGTCTCATCTGCCATTAGTGGGGAGTTGGCAAGTTGGCGGTCAAGCTTAATCTAAGAGAGTGGAGAGAGTTGAGGCTAAGAGATTTGAGAGAGATGAAATCTATTTCTAGCAAAAAGGGAGAGGGAACAAGGTTAGAGGAAAAAAAAGGAAAAAAATGAAAGAGGGCGATCAAGGCCTATGTCCCGAGCAAGAGAAATCTAGTTTCGGCATACTATATGCCTCTATTTTTTTTTTTTTCTTTTATTCTATCTACTATATTTTAAAAAAATAAAAATATAATTATGACATCATTATGATATCTTACAAACATCGATTTGAGACCCGAATAGCTTATTGGTTGACCATCCAATCTAATTTTAGAAACATTGTTTAGGAATTAGATGCCCGTTCCGAGGTAATGATTATTATAATGATTTTGATGGCCTCCTATTATGCTATATTAGATACTTGAACTCTGCTTATGCATCAGATGGTTGAGATCTTCTTAGACCTAGGAGAGAAAAATAGAATAATAGAATGAGAAAGGATAGTAAGTACATCATAATGGTTATGTATATGTAATTTTTTTTTTAGGACTATTAGATAAACTTAAAGGTTGGATAAGGTTAAAGTCCTTGGTGATCTGAGTACATAAAAGTTCATTATACATACATGCATACATACGTACATACATACATATATTGGTATGTATGTATGTATGTCAATCATAAGATAGGTAGTTTTCTCTTATGATGACTACTAAACTATATTTAGAAGAAGAGAGGAGAAATAATATAGTCCAATCCATTTAGAAGTTGAATCAAATTATTCAATCCCTTTGCGAATTGAAATAGTGAAGGATGTAGAGTTCAACCCATTTTAGAGATCAATAATTTAGGTAAACATAAATAGGAGGAAAATTATCAATATAAAAAATAACAGATAGAATCAAATAGGAGAAAATTCTTGATATAAAATATAACTGACATAAGTCATATAGATGCTAGTATTAGTGATAGTAGTACTAATTTAATCGGTCACCAATAAAGTTCATTGCTTAATGGTTCAATATATATATTAATAATACCAATATTGATATGCTCGTCCATCTATTATATATATTTAAAATAGAGGCTTCACTTATTGTGTGCTCTTCATGACTCTATTAAACGGTATTAATAATTATAATATTTATGTGGTCAGCCATTATTAAATTTTATCATGTAATGTGCAGCAAAAATTTTATTATGAAAATATTTTATTTATTATAATTTTATCCATATAACAATTGAAAAAGGAGAAGCAAACCATACCCCATTTATCATGAGGGGCCAATAATAATAAAAGTTTCTGCATGGAACTCTTGTACAAAGTTCCTCATTCACCGTATAGATGTGGATATAATATGCCAATATCAGTAATTATAGTTTTTGCTTGATCATCATTAAAGTTCATTGCTTAATGAGTAATAAAATAAAATAATAATTTAATCATTCCATTTACTATAATTTGTCATACTACTTATGTATTGCATCTCAAAAATAGTTAGAAAAAAGTGAAAAAAAAAATTATACTCGCATATCATGCAAGTTACATGCTTATATTTTTTGAATCCCAAATTATTATTATTATTATTATTTTATATTTATATATATATATATATATATATATATATATATATATATATATATATAGTATGGATGATGATCAGATAGGTGAAAAACTACTAGCATTGAAATGTAAATGTATATATTCTAAATGGCTGTCATTTTTTGAATCTATAAAGAACTTGCTATCATTTTAGCTTTTGGTTGTTATAATGCGAAAGATCGTGAGTCATGAATTCAAGACTCCAAATTGCCTATCATTTTCTCATTTTGTATATAACATATTTACTTTTGTTTGCACATTCGCATACGTGCATGCGTATGCATGTGGTGAACGCGCAGTTTAGGAGGGGAAGAGAAAAGAGTTGGCACGAGGCAACATTCTACTTGGTTCACTTTTTTCTACCTAAGAAACTTATTTTATCATCTTTATTAGATTAATTATAGAAATGATTAACATATCAAACAGGACCACAACAATCTATTCTTGCCGAGTGGCATCCGTTTACTCTAGACTAGCTATAGTCAAGTGAGATACTCCACACCAAACTGCATAGAACCTGTTGTAGTCAAGGATACTTTTGACTTTGGAACACGAGATATTATCCATTTTAATCTATTGGTGCATTTGGGGCCTTGGTTCATGGACACTGGGCCTTACAATTTTATTCTTTAAAAGACATCTCACGTGGGCATCAATATGGAACTAATGATGCCCTCCCTTCTATTTCATAACATAGCCCCTCTAGTTAAAAAAGAGTTGAGACAAGATTGCACGAAGTATACCACAATTTGTCGGAGACACATTGATCCTATTGTGGACGCCAATGTTATAGTCAAGGATACTCCTGACTTTGGAACGTGAGGTATTACCTATTTTAGCCTGTTGGTGTGCTTGGAGCCTTGGCTCATGAGGATTGAGCTTTACAGTTTTGTTTTTTAAAAGATGCTTTACATGAAAAAAAAAAATATTCTATTTCATATGAGTTATACTCTTTCTTGACTCATAACCAATATAGAACTAATAATACCCTCCCTTCTACATCACAATAGAACCACATAAAGTTGTTTGAAAAAATATGCTTATCTATCATCCAAAAACGTGTGCTTGCTAAATATTTTGGATTGCATAACTACAAAACTTCTTGATCATTTTAGTTTAGCCAAGAAATCCATCTATGTATTATCATGCTAGGGTTTTTATTAATTGTTTGTATAGGATTCATGCTTGATTTAGTGCAATAATCACATTAAGGTCCTATTCTTTTGTAGGCAAATATCATGAAAAAGTTGATCAACTTTTTCATTAACTAACTTATCTATATTCTCACGCTTCTGTAGATGCATAAATCATTTTTCCATGGATAGCATTTATCCATAAAATGAAAAAAAAAAACCTGGGAGGTGGGTAAGTTATTTTTCCATCAATCGAGAAAATAATCTTTATATTTCATTCCTAATATACCCTAACCCCATAATAATATAATAATATAATAATATATAATACTATCTTATATGTAATATAATATTATATTATTATCATAATAATATTTTATTTTAATATAATATATGTTTATAATAATATGATGTTATAGACTTATAGTATAATATCTTATTTTATTATTATAATATGATATTAATATATTTTAATTATTATAATAAAAATAATATAATGTAATAATATATTATTTTAATATATATTAATATTATATACTATATTATAATATATATTTTATTTTATTTTATATAATATAATTTATTATATTATATGTATAACATATATTATCTATATTTATAAATATATATTATATAATATTATATATTATAACATACCAAATATGATATATCATAATATAATATATTATACTATATTATTATATATAATAATATCTATATAATAAAGAGTAATATGGAAAATATGGATATATCTTAGCAACTTATTCTGAAAACTATTAATGCAAAAAAACATAGATAACAAATTTTTAAATTATTTTTTAATATATAAAAAAATATAAATAAATTATTTTTCTATCTAAATATTATTTAAGAAATATTTATCTTAAAAAATATAGATTTTTAGATAAGTTTTTTACTCTTATCCTAAAAATTTGTTGGGATTTAAGGGCCCAAAATTCTATAGGGTCATGGTTTAGATTTATATAATTAGAAAAAATTTATATTAAAAAATATTTAGAAGCCTATGGAGTGAGCTGGTTTGAATCCTATAGAAATTAAAAAAGATGATCAACTGCAGACTACTAGGTATTTCTAAACATACGTCAAATCCAAGCTTATTTTTTTAATTGTATAGATCTAAATCATAAGGAATTTTGTGCCCACGAATCTAAACGCGTCTCAAGCATGATAAAATAAAGACAAATTTTGCAGGCGATCAGAAATTGTTCGCAATCGCGCAAACTGTGATCCTTTGTGGATTACATTATAACATTATTTTAGTACCAATGCATATTTTTCCGGGAATCTCAATTTAACCAACCCTTACGCAAAGAATACAAAAGAAAACTTGCATGCACACCCACATTCCATATTATCTTCAACTTTAATCATATGCTTAAAATAAAAAAAAATGCTAAATAGTTGCACACAAAATTAAAAATATGCTAGATCCAATATCCAAAGATGTCATCACTAGCAGGCTTTCGTACATCAAAGTGAAACCAAAGGTGATGGAAAAGATGCTTTCCTTAAGCAGGACAAGTAGCAGCCATGTCTTCCATCCCCCTTTCTCTCGTTAGTTAGCACCCAATATTCAGATTACCACGAATCTAGAAGCTAATCTGCCACATCCCGTGGCGCTCATTGAGTAGCCTTTAGGTTACAACTGTGCACTGGGCTCCACAGCTGATTCACGTACCTCATGGCACCTGAAGTGCCTCGATTGCCGCGCCACATCGCTGGAACGGAACGGCCAGTGGTTTAACTTAAATAACCACCGGAAACGGCCCCAATCGTCCCACAGGAACTACGTCTACCTACAACGAAAGAGTCATCGGCCCCACGTACATCTAATCTTACACGCCTGGAGTCCGAGACGAGAGTCAAATTGCAGGGCTCTCTACACGGAGAAAGGGAGGGGACAGGAGGAATACTCAAAAGCCGAAGCGCATTTAAGTCACTTAAACCGTAACCCCCTCTCCGGCTACGTATTCCAATTTGACATTTCCACACAATTTTTATGCGGAAGAAAGATCTGCCGTCCAAATTCTCCGTAAAACAATCGCACCCATCCATTTCATTCGCATAATAACTTATATGAAGACTCTTTCGTATTTGACAGCTCCAAACCCTCCCTCCTTTCTCTCATCCATTTCCTTCGCTTCCCTTTTTTTAACCCTAATACAGGAAGAAAAAGAAATAAAAGAATATTATTTATTTATTTTTTCTGAGAGAAAATAAGATTTATTAAAAATTTAAACGTAAAGAGGGAGAGAAGTCGGAGCTCAAACTACTGAACCAAAAGCGAAGCCGGGGGAGAGCTCGGGGAGAAGCAAGATGGCCCACCGGAGCGGCAGCCGAACGGCGTCGGATCGGAATCAGACGACGGATCTCCCTTTGGTTGTGGTTCTCAACTGCCTCGAGGACCTGTCCCTGGAACAAGAAATCCTCGCCGGCGCCGCCGTCGTCGAGCAGGTCGGCCTCGGCCGCCTCTCTGACGGCCTGATCGAGTCCGCCGCCGCCGTCCTCGTCCACTCCCTCGCCTTCCTCCCCCGCGCTGCCCAGCGCCGCCTGCGGCCCTGGCAGCTCGTCCTTTGCCTCGGCTCTGTCGACCGCGCCGTCGACTCCGCTCTCGCCGCCGACCTCGGCCTCCGCCTCGTCCACGTCGACGCCGGCCGGGCCGAGGAGGTGGCCGACACCGTCATGGCCCTCTTCCTCGGCCTCCTCCGCCGGACCCACCTCCTCGCGCGCCACGCGTCCTCGGCCTCCTCCTTCGCCGCTGGCTGGCTCGGGTCCGTCCAGCCGCTTTGCCGGGGAATGCGCCGGTGCCGAGGGCTCGTGGTCGGGATCGTCGGGCGGTCAGCGTCAGCCCGATGCGTCGCCACCAGGAGCCTCGCCTTCAGGATGAGCGTCCTCTACTTCGATTTCTACGAGGTATCCACTGTTATAACACATTTTAAACTCTGATGTCCAATGTGTCTATCCCAATATGTTGATTTTAAATTTTTTTGGCGTTTAAGCTATAAAAATGCAAGCTTTGAGGTCAATTTTGTGCAAAATCCTTTCTTTTACTAATTCAACGTAGACGGGTAAGATGTTGGCATTCATTTATTTGCTTATCGGAATTAATGCTCTACACAGTTCGAATTAAATTTAGTTGATTTGAAATGTCTCTTTGACTGCTTACCTATAAGTTTTATGCTAATCTATGGTAACATTAATGAGTCGGCCACAAAAGGGTTGGAAATATACTGAGGTGCCATCCACAATTATTTATCATCTGTTAACTATTAAACCTTTTCCTTTATTCACAGCAATGTGTGATATTTCTAGGCTTGGATTTGGTATTACCAGCCAACACTCTGGATATGTCTTTAGTACTTTGTTAGGAATTTTTGCAATGTTTTAGATGACTTTTAGTGGTATATTATGGCTTTATATTTATATGATTATTTATGACATAGAAGCCAGCAATTTAAAAAACTTGTCAACATTTGGGATGAGACACTTCTTGATAACTTAGAAATCATGGTTAAGGTTTGTGTTGGTTTTTTGTTGAATTGTATTTATTGAGTGAAACCGAGTAATCTCTTGGAGAAATGTTTTCTGGGTGTGAAGACTGACAGCATGTCAAGTGAGTCAGTTTTTAAATTCCTGTTAAAGCTATCAAGCCTCTAAAATTAGATTTCCTCTGGTTTCAAAGTATTCACATTCTTTGTTTAAAGAAGGTGAAGTTTTGAATCACATATTCTTTTTTTTTTTAATTTTCTATTCGTTCATTTTTGTTTTGTTTGTCAACCATCTTAATCCATTGCCTTAACCCAAATTGACAGTTTCACCTTCATGAAAGAAATGTGCCAGCTATGCTTATCTTACATTCATGAACTATAAGATAGATTATATATATATATATATATATATATATATATATATATATATATATATATATATATATATATATATATATAAGCCATCCAGTGTGGAGAACTATAACATATCTTTGTTATTTGATTCTGGGCCAATTAAGCAGGACAACCAAAAAAACTATGGATCTTGAGTGTGTAAATGTAGATGAAACATATTATATGATATTCACATAACTTTCATGCCTCTAAATGGATGTATTCTGCAAATGCACTCTGTCGGTTTTCTTAAGAACTTCTAGATTCCCAGTTTCTGTTTTAACTTCCTCTTGACAACCTATGTAGGGAAAAGAAAAATCAAGGCAGCATCCCATTACCTTCCCTTCTGCTGCTCGAAGAATGGATACTTTAAATGATTTACTAGCTGCAAGTGACCTTGTTACACTTCATTGTTCTCTGTCAGATGAAACTGTTCATCTTCTGAATGCAGAAAGCCTGCAGAATATCAAGCCTGGTAATTTCAATAGAAAATTTTCATTTTTTAGATGTACGTTTCTTTCATATGGTTTTGCTGATTAATTTATCTCAATGTTGTAACCACTCATTACGTTTTCATTCTAAGATTGAATTTGCTTGTCCACAGGGGCATTCATTGTCAATACAGGTAGCAGTCAGCTGATAGATGATTGTGCTCTAAAACGGCTCTTAATAGATGGCACTGTAGCTGGTTTTGCTTTGGATGGTGCTGAGGGACCTCAATGGATGGAAGCATGGGTATGAGCAATAGTCTTAGGGTATGAATTGTAGATGGTGTTCTTTTTTGGATTTGATTTGGAGACAGAAAGTTATAATTTAATTTCTGTCTCACTGAGATCACTTTATAAATGGAAATTAACTTAAATAGATAGCATGAGGTATTTTGTGATGATATCCTGATTTTTGCACACAAGGTAGTTGTTTCCATGTCTGCTCTGGAAGAATTTCTCATACAGCACAAGTTATGACTTAATGTGAGCTGTATACAGGAGGTGAGTGTGCATGCATCGGCCATTTACATCAAAGGTTTAATATGTCAAGTTATAAAGAATAAAAAATGATGATGTACTGTCGTATAATAAAATTCTAAGAAGAATATGCAAGAACTCTTTAGAGAAAATGTTCGATTATCTTTTCGAGAAAATGTTCAATTAAGTGTTATCTATATATTTGAATAATTGACTCCTTTTCTTTTATGTTTTAGTACGTATAGCAAGCAGTTGCTCCCTATCCTTGCATGTTTATAGCTTATTTCATTTTTCCAGTATACTGAAATATATGATTCCATTTATTTCAAACACTTCAGCCTGTTATTTCAAACACTTGCTGTTCCCACATTTTCTGTGGAGTAGTCTATTAACTACAGATCCACCAATTACATGTTGGCTACAATTTCCTTTTTATTTTTTGGCAAATATTCAGCTACCTTAGTATGTAAATTTCAGGTTAGGGAGATGCCAAATGTGTTGATTCTTCCTCGAAGTGCAGACTACAGTGAAGAGGTATGGATGGAAATAAGGGAGAAAGCTGTCTCTGTTTTGCAATCATTTTTGTTGGATGGGGTTATTCCAAAGAGTGCCATTTCTGATGAAGATGAAGAAATAAGTGAAATTGAGTATGAAGATGACCACTCAGAGAAACAAGTGAAAGAAAGTCCTGTACAAGCTTGTGATAATGAGCAGTTGACAGATGAGAGTCAGTTGATTCCAGAATACTATAAGAAACAAGGTGAGTCCAATGTTCAGTCTGAAGTTTTAAGTCTGTCTCAAAATATTGGCTCTAGAACCAGTGGAAAGCGTAGTAGATCCAGGAAGAAGGGTAAAAAGAGACCAGATCGCCAGCGATGCCAACTAAAGTTAGATGATCTTGCAGAAATAGAAAGTACCTCACATCAAGATGAAGACACTGCTATGAGTGGCAGGGAGCAACTGCTAAGTTCTAGTTCTCGATTTGCTTCTCCAGAAAATGTTAGAAACAAGCAGATGTATCTTAATGAATCAAACTTAGAATCAACTCCTGAGAAGCGGGTGGAAGTTAGCATGGGGCTTTGCAGAAAATCAGGTGAACTGCTAAAAGATGGTTTTGTTATAGCCTTGCATGCAAGAGATCGTCCAGGACTTCATGTATCAAGACAAAGAGTTCCAGGTGGTGGTTGGTTCCTAGATACAATGTGCAACGTAACCAAAAGGGATCCAGCTGCACAATTTCTTGTCTCTTTTAGAAGCAAGGTGTAGTTTTGACAAATTTATTGCTTTTTTTTTTTTTTGCATCTTGTCCACCTTTATTTTGAGGAGTATAAGCACTATAAGATTTGTTTTATTTTTCCTCATTACTGATCTCTTCATTTCCTTTTTCAGGACACACTGGGATTGAGATCCTTTGCTGCTGGCGGAAAACTGTTGCAGGTAGAGTTTATTATTTGCAAGCTTCATCCCATGAGCTAGATATTTTGACAAGGCAATATTAGCTATGGCATTATTTTTGCTGTTGCAAACAATTCCTAGATATCAAGCATCTTTTGGTGCTAACAGATAGATCAAGGATATTAAATTGTGAACTGCAAAGTTTGTTAATGTTATCGCAAATTGAGCCTCACTTTTCATGCATCACCTTCAGATCTTTCTTAAGAATATTTAGTGGTGTGAATTCAAAGTCAAATCAGCACTTTTCTATTAGTTGAAATCATAACAATAGTTATGCCCACTGAATGTTGGCTTTCTAAAGAATATTGATTTTTGATAATAAAGAAAATGTAGACTAGCCTGCTATTTATTAAAATGCCACTATGCATATACAATTTCAGTGTTTTGATGTGATCTGACTTTTAAGAGTGGTATGATGAAGATTTGGACTTCAATGGAGATACCCAAACCACAAGTATGGCCTGAATGCTGGTAAGTCCAGATAATGAAAATTTAAGCAGAAAATAATTTGTCTTCATCACATATAATCTGGATTGTTAAAATTAGCTGCAAGTATTTTGATTAAACACTAATTGATGAGCAATAATTATTGGTTTAACAGTATTACAACAATGCAATCCTGCCCCTTGTTTACAAACTAACAATCTCATGTCTTGCACCCAAGAAACCCAAAATAACCTAATTAAGCTTGAAACTTGCTTTTGACCCAAAAGGACTCTTTAAAGTAGGTAATATGAGGAGATCTTGGGTCCCATAGCCTGTTAAATCCTATCTGGATATGAATGCGCAAGTCAGTAACCAATTTGCTATTATCTATTTTTGTATTGACGAGTAGTGAATAAGTCAGTTGTTTCCTCTTCCTTCTGTTCTTCCTCTTTTTTTTTTATTCCTTCATCCAGTTGTTAATTTTTTGGTTGCAACAAATCTAAATGGCAGATGTGTGCCATTTTGTTAAGCAGATCCATCCACCAGGTCCACACAACTTTCTTTATTTTTCCTTTTCTCCATTATGGGCTGCAGTTTGCTCAAAGCAAGAACAAATCCGAAACTGCAGTTAAAAGCCACCAAGATCATTGCAACCCAACTTCAAGCAGTTAAGTCATCAACCTTGGATTACATAGTATCTCCATTTCTTATCTTTCCCTGTGTTATATCCAATCTTACAGCCGATCTTGTTATCCATGAATCAGCAACCATTTTTCAAATGCGAAGTCCTGTTAACAGCTGCAAGCTAGGTGTCTTGTCTCTTCCATTACTTATCTGTCAAACCATTGCTCCCCTTTTGATCTTAGAGCCTTGGGAGGACCGTAAAATATCCAGGTCATTTTCCTTATTTCATCTAATTCCTGATTTGGCTTGCCAAAGAAATCAAAATTGCTGGTCTAGGCCTTCAAGTTTTTATTACCATGTGCTGGTGCCATGCTGATTTGGCACTGGAAAAATCATGCCATGCCATGCCAATGCCTGGTGAGCACTCCTATGGGTATTGCGACTTGCCAAACATTTGCATGCAGCTGTTCAAGAACTTGGACAATCAGCACCTACATCCATGATATCTTCAATTTTCGAATACCTAGCCCGAGGGATTGCATCACCATCCTACTCATTTCTCTGCCAGTTCACATTCAGTTGTGATGATTAGGGGTGCAAACAAGTTGAGCAGCTCGCGAGCTACTCGAGCTTGACTCGAGTTCAAGCTCGACTCGACACGGTAATTATCAAGTTTGAGTCAAGCTTGAGTATTTGAATCGAGCTCAAGTAGCTTTTCGAGTTAAGCTTCAGTAGCAGAATACTCGGCTCGAAAGCTCGCAAGCCTACTCGAATTTACATATATTTTTTTAATAATATTATTTTTATTTATAATATATATATTAATAAATATATTATTAGTAAAGTAAGGCTCGATCTCGAGCTCGAGTATGGCTCAGTTCATATTCGAGTCGAGTCGAGTCGATCTCGAGTTTTGTCTATTTTTCATCGAATTGAGTTCGAGCTTGGGATATTAAAGCTTGGTTGAGCTCGAGCCGAGTTTTGAGTCAAAGTATTTTGAGCCGAGTCAAGCTCGAGCCAAGTTTCGAGTCGAAGTATTTTGAGTCTGAGTCGAGCTCGAGATTCTAGTTATTTGACTCAACTCGGCTCGATTGCAGATCACATAAATCCTTGAAGCACTAGTTCAATTTATCAATCTAGTTTTAATTTCATTAAATATATCTGCATCAATCTCTTTATTTTTTTGAATCCTAGATCAATGATAATGTAAATGATTTTACCATGTCATCTCTTGGTGATGGATATTGACTATAGCTTCATTTATTTTCTATTTCTATTGAAGTAGTTTTACTAATTTCAAAATGCTTTTCTCCAATAGTTCCATAAATTCCAATTTAGGATTCGCCTATTTCCATTAAGTAGATTTTTTAGTTTTTGGAATCTATATTTTCTGCCAATAACTTACACCTCTATATCATAACAATAGGTTTTATCTTTAGCAGCTCTTAGATTTGGCTTAGATAAGTTCCTTGGTTTAGACAACATGATTGCAACTGAACTTGTCTCACGACGACCGCCCACTCTGTCACAACTCCATTGATGTTCTTAACAAATTGATTGTATCATTTAAATAACTTTTCTTTAAATCCTGCTACTTTGCAGTTATAAATTAACCCATCAATTTGATTATATGAATGGATGATTTGTGGGAGAGAGTTTTGATAGTTGCCAATCCCTAAATAGTTTTATGAGCAGACTGATGTTGGTAATAATGTGGGATGGCAATTTTATTGGGCTTTGATTATCTTTTAAAATTCTGAAAGGCAACATATGCTTACATGATTGTTCACATTTACAATTTGGTTGATTTAACATGGTAACCATTAAATCAGGGTGTTATTTCTCATTAAGGTGTAACATAGATGTGCTCTTCCATAGCCTTAAAATGCTAGTAATTAAATTAGTTATGTATTGATTATTTACATAAACATGTCACATTTGGAATATTTGTAGTATTCTTCGACCAATATAATTTATCCATTATCGATTGAGTTTAACGAAAGTTTCCATCATACCAGATAAACAGAAGAATGGAATTTGTATTTGCAAGTCACAGTTTTGATGTTTGGGAGAGCTGGATGTTGGAAGGTTCTCTGCTTGAAGAATGTAGACTTGTCAATTGCAGAAATCCATTGGTAAGTGGTTTCTTGCTAACCATACAGATAGCCGACCAATAACACTATATCTTTTTGAGGTTGGTGATTGCAAGTTTTTATCAGTATGCTTAAACTTGTGCATCAAGACTTTCTTCATGCTGGTAACATGTATGAGAAACTTCCTGTATGGGTCCTATGCTTCATCACCTTTAGGAGTAACCTGCTAACAGGCCCAATATGCAAAAGTCTTTAATTCTACACTGAAATTGCAAAAGTTGATAGTATTACCAAATACCAAGAATACCACATTTCTAATATTCCAGATCTCTTAAAATAAATATTTTATAAACTTGTAATGCCTACAATTGAATAACTCGTTGAGAACCAATTTTTAGTTACATACTAAAGAACACAATTATCTGGGTGCGGCTGGCCGTTTGTTGTAAAGCAACAAGTTAGTCACTTCCATGCATTTATTCTTCTCTTTAAAGAAAGCATCCCTCTCAACTCTTTTTGGAATAGTAATGAAAAGGACAATAAAGAAGTTTATAGCGTATTCAGCAGCGAGCAAAATAAAATAGATAACAAAATAATCTTGATAAATAGTGATTCCTTATGAGATTCAATGTCTGTGGTTGCACATTGGAGCATACATACATTCATACATAATACATATGTATACATATGTGTACATACATTTTTTTGGGTCCAGCAGGACTCCCACCTATTTATTAATTTGGAAAAGGCAAAGAGAAAAGGCACAATATCTTGAACTACAATCAATTGCTTGTTTGCTTTTCTTTCTTTCTTTCCTTATTTTATTGTCAGCAGAGGTGTATTAAAGATGGGGGGTGAATTCTTCTAATATAGTCACTTCGGGCACAGGTTGTATCCTAACTCTTTTAATTACTCTTCCAGCTTGAGTTACATGTAAACAAACAAATTCTCATTGAACTATCCAGGAAGCTTAGTTTGGGAAGATGAGAAAGATTTTCCATTGCTGCTGGAAGTGGTAAAGGGGAGAAGTGATCCTCTTTTCTCCATCTATATAAGCTAGACAAATATGAGAACCAAAAGAAATAATAAAGGTCAACAACTCTAAACCCAACTGATAAAACGAGATACAGTTGTCAAATGGTCTGTGAAGATCAATCTTTGGGCATAGCTTGGGTCTGTTTTTGTAGTTATGAGGGGTCAGAACATTTGATTAGTCAGTAGTTTGCATCATAAGTTCATCTACATCTGATGAAATCCAAAAGGTTCTTTCTGATAATTAAGGCACAAGAGGCTGAGGTTGAGTTGCTAACATTGAGCTGCTTGTATTTTAGAAAGTGGTTGTAGGGGAATATAACATGGAATTTTTTGAAACATCTGCATCCTCAATTATAGGATTTAGTGCAAGAAAGGTTGCATTAACTTTTCTTAGAAGTCTCCCTTTAATAAATTTCTAGTAGCTTTTGTATGTCCAGCATTTCTGGAAAAGAGAAGCCACTGAATCCATCTAGGCTGGAGTCCTGTCTCCGCTTTGCTCACCCCCTGTTCCCCTTTTTTCTATTTATTTTTTATTTTTGAATGGAAGCCCGACCTTCCTTTTTTTTATATCCTCTATGATCATATAGAAAGTAGACAACATCATTGATAACCAATTCCTGTTTCTACCGAGTATTCTGGTTATTCTTGGTTTCTTGTCTGGATTCCAGTTAATCTTAACCTTAATGGCAGCATAGAAAATTGAAGATTAGGCCAACAGCAAGCAACCAATTCATACAGCATTTTTTTATCTCAGCTGAAGCCATCCTTTTCATGATGCAGAGCCGATCAAGCTCTTTTCTACAATTTCTGCTTCAATAGCAGATAGTCAAGTGGCCTGGCTGTTAGATGCAATTGTGCTTCAGTGCATGCTTGTTTCTGATTGGAGTACATGAAAGATGTTGCCAAATATGTTACTAATTCCACCTCTTTTGAATGTGGACTTAACATTTACTCCATCTTCCTTGTGAAGAAAGTAGTGGGGATGCCCTTGACCCAAATATTCCATTGGTGCTTGATAAGGCTGAAAATGGATCAGACATGGACTGGATATCTGTATTTTCCTTGTCCATATCTGTTTGTATTCAGGGAATAAAAATATGCATTAGAATATTAAGGGATATTAAAATTAGTATCTATATTTGTTTTAACAGATACAAATTGGACATAAATTGTATCCGGTGTTTTGAACGCATGACATGGGAATCTTTTGAAAATCAGACATTGGAACATGGTTGTATCTTATATATGTATGTGCCAATATGTAGTAACATATGCATATAGTAAATAATAGGTTAGACCTATGCTGTTAAGTTCATAAAGTTTGACAAAATAGTCGCTAGTTATTGAGTTAGAATTTAATTTATATAGAAGCTTAAGAAGTGGACACATAATGATGATGGCATCATAATTTGATGGTATGTGTCGAGGAGTGTCATCAAGTTTCCCAAGTGTCCGATGCAAGGTTTGGTGAACCAAGTATTGAAGGGTGTACTGGTTGGCGACCGTTTCGGCATGGATGGGTCTGTTGCCATTCTAGGGCATATGGAAATAGGGAAAGCTGGAGAGGGAGGGGGAGAGGGAGAAAAGAAGAGAGGAAGAGGGAGGGCTGAGGGAAGCCCTGGCCCTAACCAGAGGGAGGGAGAGTGGTACCGGACCCTTGAACATAGGAAGTGGGGGACTGCGCTCTCAATTTTTCTGAGCAGGTTAGGGGTGTGTGTGTAGGGGGGAGGGGGAGGGGGGGGGGGTTGCTGTGGGAGGAATAGAATTGCGAGTTGGGAACCAGCATGTCCTCAATTAATAGCCTAAATCATTTTGGTACCTGATTGGTGCAGTTTGGTGCGCCCCGACTGGCCGGTGTAGCTAACCTTGGGGGAAAAAGAAATGAAATACTATGGGATATCCATATTTGCTCTAAGTGGTGATGAATGTAAATCTAATACTGGTCCATATACAAGTTGGATATTTTAGTCAAAGTTCAGCAATGACAATCTATGTTGTGGACTGAGGTATGAGTCTTGGTTCAATATTTTCCAAAGTGATTGTCTTAGTATTTAAGAATTTCTACTTGCAAACCCATAACATGGTACCATACCCCATATCCATCTCTGTGTCCAGTGTGAGTATTTTGGGGCAAACTGAAATGTCTGAGTAACATAGGTGATGATTGATATCTATGGGATTTTTAGAATCAGTTTGGCAGTATGTGCATTGATCATATGTTGGAGACGGTAATGTTAATGCTATTATGGTGAGCAGCAAATATTCATATAATTTACACATTATCACTTACTGGCTTCCAGGACACTCCAGCCTATAATGGTGGTGGTATCGGTAGTATTCCTATTGATCTACATGTTATAACTTATTCTTTATATTAAGCCACCACAGATATCCATTTGCCATTTTAGTGTAGGAATCTGATGTTATGGAGCACGAATTATTTTCTTTGTAAACTGACAGCCTGAAAGGAATCACTTTGTATACCTAGTAATGCAAGTGCCGGGAATTACAATGACATAACCATTCTGATGTAAAATGCCTTTTTTCTTCTTAATTGCTGCATGGCATGCAGCAGTTAAACGAGCCATCAACTCTTCTATTTTGAAAAAGTTTGGGCTGGATCTAGTATCATAATGTTGCATATACTCTATCAATCATCATATATTTATGGTATGTTGATCTTCTGATTATTTCGATGCAATGGTCCATCTTAGCTGTACTAAACCCCGTCAAATGAATATCCTGATCCTAAATACATTCCATACTTCAAATTTCAAGGGGGAAAAAAAAAAGGAAAAGAGAAAAAGATATTGTTTACCTTCTGGGTAAATGGCTTTGTACCTTTAGGTGTAAGTAAAAGACAGCAAACCACCGCAAATTTCATTAAGATGGTAAACTAAAAATTCAAAAAAGGGGCAAGGGCACTAGATCTGGGGTTCTTGAAAACTTACCAGCCATATTGGTGGATAAAAAACAAAGCACCTAAGACCGGATACACCCAAAGATGGTGGTTCCACGTCGGCCCAAAATACTAAAGAGAAAACAAAAGGAAGATATCCAGGGATTGCTCTCTGGAATACTCGGACTTTCTACCAATATATATATATATATATATATATATATATATATATATAGTCAAATTATGATTATCAGCATTTTGTAAATGTATTGAAAAAAAAAAAAAAAAACTGATATGTTGACTAGTGGGATTTATTTGCTTGGATTTTCTCATTGATTTGCACGAGTGATTTTCACTAAATGTCATTTTAAAATATTTCAATGATAACTTTCTAATTGTGATGAATTATAGATTAAATTTTGGAACCATGATCAAAGCTTAATCTCAAATCTTTATTTCATCCATGTTTGTTTTCCTTCATGTTTTAGACAACCTGTCTTCGTGGTGCATGGGGTTTTCAAGTCACATTATTGGCCTGCACAATGCGACTATGCTAAATGATACTACTTCTTGTGGTATCTGGTTATAAAATCCTTTATTTGTTCTTGTAACATAGTCCTGGTATGTGCTGAATCTTCTTTTTTTTTTTTTTTTTTTGACGTTATTTATTTTCTCATAATGATTATTGACTTTAATTTTTGTTTATAACATCATTCATCTGGTATCAACGAGTCATTGTGCCTATCATTCTTTTATCATGCTGGTACGAGATGTTCGTATGCTTGTTTGACTCTCCTTCTCATCCGTCACTTGCTTATCAGACTTATTAAATGCCTTTAGATGGCACAGTTTCATGTGGACCTGCACCTGAGAGTTGTGAGGAAGAATATCATGAATTTCTTATTTTTGCTTTTGTTCAATCGAATGTAGGCTGTCTTGGATGTGCACATTGAGATTCTCGCGGCGGTGGGTGAAGATGATGGAGTTGCTCGGTGGCTTGATTAAATTCTTAATCATATTTAAGACTTTTGCTGCCGGAGGAACTCAAGTGGCTGTAATCTTTGATACATCCTGCTATGTAAACCTAACCAATTTGTATTTGTTCTGAGTAGATAGAAATTTGGATTGTTGATGTCAGCTTGCATTCTAGAGTAGTCCTTTAGTCTGAGCACAGATCATGAAGTTGGTTTCGACCGGCAGATGGAAGATGTATTAATTCTCTAAACTTTTTTGGATTTTCATTTAATCTGATGTCACTGCATCTCGTGGGGTCTTTTTTTTTTTTGTAGCATGCTCATCAGCAAGTTTAACTCTCTCTCTCTCTCTCTCTCTCTCTAATATATATATATATATATATATATATATATATATATATATATATATATATATATATATATATATATATATAGAAGATAGGTTGGATTTCAATTGATCGGATTTCAGTCTATAATCGATCAATGTGTATTTCGAATGTGTTCTTTTTGGTTGAAAAAAAAAAAAAACATCCATCTGCATTTTAAATTTTTTTTAAAAAAATATAGACATCTTGTTCAAAAAAAAAAAAAAAAAAATTGAAAAAAAAAAAGGAGTGCTTGAATACTATATATATATATATATATATATATATATATATATATATATATATATATATATATATATATATATATATATATGCGTGTGGAGGATGGCTCGTATTTTATATTTAATTGATGAAATTATTTTGCTTCCAAAATGCTATTTTAAAATTTTATATTAATATAATCTATGACAACAGTATCAGAATGGAGAATAAGAGATGGTAAAGCACCGGTGCATTTATATTTTTTTATTAGCTAAAAAATAATTTATTTTAGATTGTACGTTTATTTTTGGAGGGATCGGATTGTGAAGGCCGAATTTGAAGAGAGAGAGAGAGAGAGAGAGAGAGAGAGAGAGAAAAGTGAAAAATAGCAACTGTAACGGAGTGGGTGGTAGTGAAGTCGTCACAGAGAAACAGGGTTTTGGCGAATAGGAAAACCTAAAGGTTTTAATAGCCCTCAAGCAAGGTTTTCGTCTAGGTCTCGGAGGAGATGAGCGGCTCGACGAAGAGGGAGAGGAATAGCAAAGAGAGCTCCCTCGCCGCCCCCGAAGCGGAGGTGGAGGCTCTCCTCCGCGCTGCCCAGGACGACCTCCTCCTCAAGCTCCGCGTCGACTCCCACCCCATCTCTTCCCGCCCCTCCTCTTCCTTCGACGCCTTGGACTCCGACCTCGCCCGCCGCTTCGAGGCCCTCAAATCGCCCCCGCCTCCTCTCTCCACAGCGGCGCCAGCGCCTCCGCCGTCGAAACCGGTGGCGAAGGGAGCAAAAGCAGCGGCAGATGATGAGGAGTGGGGGAGGATCCTCGGGGACGATCTGGCGGGGAGGTTCGCGGTCCTCAAGGGCTCTTCATCGGGGCCCAATCCAGGGATCCAGCAACCGGATCTGATGACGCCGAATGTTGCAGATTCCGATGACGAAGCCGGCGCCGGCGGTGGTGATGTGGTTTCGGAGAAGGAGGTGGAGAAAGTGATGCAGTGGGCTATGGACGCGGCCCGCCTCGATCCTTCCAAAGGCGATGGCGGTGAGGATGATGATAATGATGGGGAAAGCACCGATGATGATGATGATGAGGAGGAGGAGGATGTGAACGAGAAGAAGATGAGCAAAGGGAAGCCCAAGAAGAAGTTTTTCTTCTTCTAGATGTTAAAAATATGGGATTTGAGATGGACTCATGGAAGTAGCCAAGCCGTATTCTCTCTCCGTGGATTAGGAAGATGCTCGATGTTCGACCATTGTGTAGCCGTGAGCCAAGAAGGTACGTTGTCGTAACGTATTCAGTATTCACTAAAAAGTGGTCCTGGCTACTCTCCTTTTCATGGATGCTTGGTTCAGGAATCTGAAAATTGAAACTAAAGTGAGTTATAAATTATTATTATTATTATTTTTCAGATTTTGTAAGGGAGATGTTCCGAATATGCGAGATCATTTATAATGACTATTATTTACCTAGTAAACCGATTGATTGGATAGTTTGAGTATAGGATAGTGACCATTATAATAACATCTATCTAATGCCATACTGAAAAGCTCTGAAAAAATTATGGTTTTATATGCGCAGCTCCGTCCATATAAACAAAATATATCTCAATTTTTTGATCGAATAAATTATAATATTTGCATTGATATGGTTCTTCGAATCAAATAAACTGTTTTAATATGATTGGTGACGAGAAAAGCTAAATAACAGATATTATAAATTTATAACGTTCTTTCCGCCAATTGGCATTTCGGACTTCAACATTTATGAGTTGATACTTCAGTTGTAGTCTATTCATTTATATTCTGAATTGCCATTAGTTGAGGAAGTAGAATTTATCAAAGACATTATTTTAATGATTTGTTAATGCAAGTATAAGAAAAAAAACATTTTCATTTGCTAAACTACATTTCCCATTACTCACCTTTCATTGATCTTATATTTGTTCAAGCTCCATCATACGCATTCCTGTTTGGAATATTGATAAATATGCAGTGTTACCTAGATACTTGGTGCAGGAGTCAAGAGTCTTAGTGTTGGGCACTGCGACTTGATAGACGAGTTTGGAGAGCATTGATGTGTGCGAAGGTCTTTCAAGATGCATATTTATGCCCCTTAAAGCTCATCTCTTCCTATTTTGGAGATAATGAGAAAAAATCGAGTACGCGGTTAGGCATTGTATTATTATTATTATAAAATTCAAATAAAAGAACTATGTAAATGCAAAATTTCAGATGTCCTGTAGGTAGCCAGGAGGTGCATCTTAGATCTTTGCTGTCAAGGGCGGACTGAAACACATGGTGGAGCCCTGATGCTTGTTCCTCCTGCGTACATCCTTTCTACTGCATTTATTAAAAATATTTCCAACTTTCAGATGAATGCGAAAGGTACTATTGCATAAATACCACAAAAATAGGCATAACCTCTTGAATGAAAGAAACTGATACATTTGAGATTAGGCAGGTAATGAGAGAGCCAAAATATTACCAACTGTTGCACTAGGATAAGGATCAAAGAGTCTAGTAACAAGGTGGGGTGAGAGGGCTATACTTTTCATATTCATCTGTAAGATTACCATCTAGATACAGAACGGTCGTGATACTGCCACCATTACAGCGATCTATTTCAACCTGTACGATTATCCTTAATAATTCAAATTCAGTTCAAGCCTCTCATTTGAAGATGATGGTACGATCCAATTTTAAGTGAATGTGTTGGATCCAATTAGAAATTTTATGAAAAATGTTTACTTTTGCTCTAAATTTTCACCTGCATGTAACGAGTACAGCAGGAAACTAGTTGACGTCTGGAAGATAAATGATGATCTGGATGCTAAATGCTTGTGGGAAGATGAAAGGTCAAAGAAAACTTATGATGCATGCTTCCGCAATACATCTTTATAGACATCCATCAATTACAGTAAAGAAAGTTAACCAAAAGCAAATGGCGGAGGATGCTGTCTTCAGTGAGTAATGTAAATTTAGTTTTGAATTCTGAAGGGCACATCCTTCTCTTTGCCAACTCTCTTGGTAAATGATAAAACGGCAGTATCTTCTTCATAGCCTTAACGGAGTATGATTTACGACATGGTTTTTGTTTATTTCTTTCTGCAACCTTAGCGCATGTAGGAAGAGACTAAAGCAACCGGGATTAGTATTTCTGCCATAAACTACAAGAGAAATGAAAGATATACAGCAATCATGTTCTCTTGCTGAAGTGAGTAGCCTTCTAATGGCTAAGAAAGATGAGCAAAAGATGAGGTAAAGAAAACAACTGAGGCCGGTGAGAGAACTCATTGCATGTTTAACTTGTGCTGGCAAGAGATGCTTATCCATGAATCAAGTATCTGCAGGGTTTAGCTTATGAAAATGTGATATGGCATCAAGGAGAAATCCTTATTTGCTTATATTGATGACAAATATGAACCCCAAGTAGGCCTGACGAAATGCAAAAATTCTTGATTAAGAAATTAAGCACGGAGACTTGAAGAAATCGGGTGGAAGTACAAACTGATTGAGGCTCTGTTCATCATTGCTCAATTTAAAACGTGATACTAAAGGACCATTACTTTTAGACCTTTGTTAATGATTACTTATAATTTTGAAAATCTATGTCGTTTCATCATGTCTCCCATCATCTTCCCCAAATCAAAGATAATGCTTGGTAGAAACATTGTTGACTAGAATCTTTGCTAGCAGGAAATGCCCTCGGATCATAGCTGGTAGTTAGGTTTGTTGATTACTACTATGTTTTCAGTTCAAATGCACGGACTTCACATGTTTCAGAGCATAAGTGATGCATAATTTCTGATAAGATGACGGAGCTTGCGTGGAATACACACAGGGAACTCACCATCAAGGGCCGAATTCTGTGGGCAACGGTACGGTACTGACTGCGCTATCTGCAAATTGTGTTCTTATGGTCTTTTGAAGCATCCATCTATTGATGCTGTGGCTTCATCTAGCGCTAGCATACGACATGTCCCTAAAATCCCAAAGAGAAGAACCAGCACAACACCATGCATGGTCATCACAGCTTAGAGTTTACTAAAATATGGCTAAGATTGGATCAATTGCTGCTCATGAGAGCAAGATTAGATATCTTGGCACCTATGACTTAACCATCCACAACTACTAGGCAATGCAAAAGATCTTAAAGCAGAAGTCATAGGCATCAAGATATCATCTAGCCATTGGCCAAGTCACGTATTGCTACCAGAACAAAATATATGGTTTCAACTGCCGACACAGCCACATTGATCCACCATGTCCACCCTACCACATGGCCCTATAGAACTTTCTGGTGTCCATCTATAATGCACAGCAATTTTCCTTACAGATTATGTTAATTTGTACTAAGTAAAGAGAGACAAATTTCTAGAGGACTGATTAGCTCTTTCCAGATCGGGCCATGGTAGCTGTTGCTGGCCCAATGAAATTTCTGTACGAGAGAAAGTCTCTGTGGAGTGCCCCACCCAATTGCATTCAATCACGTAGCCGGTGCATTAAATATTTGCAGCTTCATTTTTTTTATTTAAAATTTTAAATAATTCTTTCTTCCTTAGTTTGAGCTGCCCTTTGTGTCTCATGACTCTAACGAGAACCTGTCACAATTATCTGTGTGCTAGGACGTGGACCTGCAGGTGAGAGCCGGTCACCCACCCCTTGTTGGTATATTAGAAGGAATGGATGGGAAATGCCTGTCATTCACACCTTTTGACAGCCACTTGTTCTGATTCATCTATAAAACATCTGGCAGGCATAATACTCCAAAAGCATGGGCATGTCCTCGCTAATTTCTTTAGGGCTCCGTACTTTGATGTAACATCAGCAATGATAACTTTGACCTAAAAGCATAGGCATGCCGTCTACTAATTGCTCCTTTCTTATGAAGCTGATGATCTTTAAGTAGATCAAGCGAAAAATAATAAGATTTGAAATGATAAATTATCTATGTACTAGAAGTCATTTGCCTAAAAAATATGGTGGATAATTAGCAAAATCAGGAAGAGTTGAAGAGCCGCTACCGCTAAGGATCAAGGATGAGGCTGCCCTTTCAATGTTTGGGGCAGCTCATGATTGTTACGGGAGGGGCCTTCACGGCTGGCTGTGACCTGTGACCTTCTTTTGAACTTGTCCTTTTTATTGCTGTACTGATCCAAATATGATCGCATGAATATACATCATGTGATGTATACTAATATTGTGTATGATGCATCGTATCATGCGGTGCATCATGTATATAGTAGAGAATTCGTACTCAAAGAATATAGCTATATTCACTAAAACACATCGATCCCAATAATTTTTAGATTTAGATTTTAAATTCGAACAAGTTTTTACCGTATCATCTTGAGTTTAAGAGGAATTGGTACCATACTGATATCATCGTAACTATATTCGTATCACTAGTCTAAATATAACTTTCCTTATTAGGTGCATTATGAGGTTATATATTGATGTACATGTAACTTTCTTTTGTTTTATCATTTTTAATCTTTTGTTAAGCAAGAAAATTCTATCTCAACCAAAAATTTCTCCACTAAATATTTCCTGTGGAGAAGAAATAGCTCTTCGGTGTCTTCCTGAGCATGAAAAGATTGTAGCGAGGCCAACCATTTGAAAAAGTAATTAGGAACACAAGCAGATTTGATCATCCTGAAAGCAAATAGAATCTGAATTTTCATAATCTATCACCATGCTTATATTCAAATTTGAAAGCCACATCTGATTCCTAAACTAGGTATCGTCTCCATCCTAAAAATTGATTTGACCATGTCTACAAACTTGGTACTTAATAACTAGACATGCAAACCAAGGGGGACTCACTATGAACTCTATAGTCTATATATGCTCATATATAATCAAAATGAGACGTGCTTGGATTAAAACTATATTGTATTGCTACCTGTGGTTCTTTTTAAGAATGCTGACTTTTTATTGAGACCTTAAATTATATTCTTAAAAAAAAGAAGAAGAAAAGAGAGAGAGAGAGAGAGAGAGAGAGAGAGAGAGAAAGAGGAGGAAGACCTTACATTGTCACTAAGTGGATAGCTTTTAATTGTGTTATTTGTTGTGCTAGAACATCACATGGGCAGACTGACATATTGGATGGATGAAAGGTATGGCCATGGTGAAATAATTAGAAATAAATAGAAATTTTGGTAATCATCATATAAGCAGATCTAGTTTTTTAAATCATAGAGATCGATAATTTCAGTAGTTATCTAGAGCTAGTAAATTGTTTCCGCTAAAAGGATATCACAAAATCAAACGTTAGGAGCTTAAAAAATTATATAAAAGGATCGGCAAATTGAAAAATCATGTTTCTTGAAATCGTTAAGATCTTGGTCCATCACTAATTTGCCACCCCAATTTCTCTTTTGATTGGATTGGCTCTCAGCTTTGTTTTTCTTTTCAGTTTGGGGTGGGGGCTTGTTGTATACGTTGTGCGATTGTGCAAACAAGAAAAATATTTAGTATTGGTGTAGAATCTGGTTGATGCCGAATCAAGCTGGAGTTGAGGAAGAAGAGATCACCGTTGGTAATCTGCAAAACAAAGTTCCATCTGGAGTCAGTGGTGGTGGCTCCAGTAGGATCCTTCGATGATCAAATCAGCTCTTCTATCTAATAGAAATGAAATGCTCAGGCAAGAATTTAGCAGTTTTAGAAAGAAGAAGAGAGCTTAAAGAAAATATATCTGAAGGATTTCTTTTAAAGATGGAGTTTGGAGCAGATTAATAGTGACGGTCGTAACCATCCGGTAGTAGACCGCTCGGGGTCATGTGGAGTTTGTTATGGAGAGAGGTGTCCATTATCGTGATGTGGCCGTTCGTTGAGATTTAATAGTCGGAGTTCGGAGGAAGCAGACGTTGGTTGGTGAAGAGCTTTGACATATATCAATTTTAGAAAAGTTCGGACTCCTAAAGAAAACTTGACTGAAGAAGAAATTTGAAAAGAGTTCAGCTCCTGAAGGAACTTGATTAAAGAAGAAGTCTGTAAGGAGTTTGACTTCTGAAGGAATCCGACTGAAGGAGAAATTTAGAAGAAGTTTGACTTCTGGAGGAATTCGACTGAAGGAGAAATCTATAAGGAGTTCGACTGATGGAGAAATCCGACTGAAGGAGAAGTCCGTAAGGAGTTCAGCTCCTGAAGAAATCTGACTGAAGAAAAAATCTACAACAAATTCGATTGAAGAAGAAATCCATAAGGAGTTCGACTCTTGGAGGAATCTGACTGAAGGAGAAATTCGGAAGGAGTTTAACTCCTGTAGGCATCCGACTGAAGGAGAGGTCCGAAAGAAGTTCGGCTCCTAGAGAAACTTGACTGAAAAAAAAGTCCGAAAGAAGTTCGGCTCCTGTAGGCATCCGACTGAAGGAGAGGTCCGAAAGAAGTTCGGCTCTTGAAGAAATTTGATTGAAGAAGAGGTTCAAAAGGAGTTCGGCTCTTGGAGAAATCTATTTGAAGGAGAGGTTCGGAAGAAGTTTGATTTCTGTAGGAATTCGACTGAAGAAGAAGTTCGAGAGGAGTTTGGCTCATGTAGGAATCCGACTGAAGGAAAAGTCCGATTGATGGAGAAGTCTGATCGAAGGAGAAGTCTGAAAAGAGTTCGACTGATGGAGAAGTCCAGAAGGAGTCCAGCTGATGGAGAAGTCTGAATGGAGTTCGACCACTGTAGGGGTTCGAAAAAGATTCGACCATTGGAGGAGTTCGGCTAGGATTCGCCCATTGGAGGAGTTCGACTGTTTGAAGGAATTCGGCTGGGGTTTGCCAACTGGAGAAAATATTTTTGATCGAAGCTTTTTCGTGATTACCAGTTGCATTAGACTAAGCATCATATTAAACTTCGACGAAAGTGGGGTTTATCTCCAATAATAATTTTTCCACTTTCGAATTCAAAATTTAAAGGAAGTACAAAAAAGGTGACTGCCAAAGTCCTCTTCTGAGCTCTGCATCCATTCAGGTTGAAGCTTGGAAGAGATCTTATCTCCAGTCGAGGTTGAAGGAGATCTTATCTCCTATTGAGGTTGGCGTTGAAGCTCAGAAAAAATTTTTTTTCTAGCCGAGGTTGAAGGAGATCTTATCTTCTGTTAAAGGGTTAGAGCTCGGGGGAGATCTTATCTCTTGCTGAAGTTGACGTTGAAGCTTAGGAGAGATCTCATCTCCAACCGAGGTTGAAGTTGAAGCTCGAAGAAGATCTCATCTTCAGCCGAGGTTGAAGAAGATCTTATTTTCTGTTACCGTTGAAGTTGAAGCTCGAGGAAGATCTTATCTCTAGCCAAAGTTGAAGGAGATCTTATCTTCTATTGAAGTTGAAGTTCGGGAGAGATCTTATCTCTAGTCGAGGTTGAAGGAGATCTTATCTTCCGTTGAGGTTGTCGTTAAAGCTTAGGAGAGATCTTATCTCTAGCCGAGGTTGAAGTTGAAGCTTGGGGGAGATCTTATCTTCAGCCGAAGTTGAAGGAGATCTTATCTCTTATTAAGATTATCATTGAAGCTCGGGGGCCATCTTATCTTCAGTCGAGATTGAAGTTAAAGCTCGAGGAAGATCTTATCTCCAGTCGAGATTGAAAGAGATCTTATCTCCTGTTGAGATTATCGTTGAAGCTCGGAGGAGATCTTATCTTCAGCCGAGATTGAAGTTGAAGCTCAAAGGAGATCTTATCTCCAGCCTAGATTGAAGGAGATCTTATCTTCTATTGAAGTTGAAGTTAAAGCTCGAAGGAGATCTTATCTCCAATCGAGTTTGAAGAAGATCTTATCTCCTATTGATGTTGAAGTTGAAGCTCAGAAAAGATCTTATCTCCAACCGAGGTTGAAGGAGATCTTATCTTCGGTTGAGATTGTCGTTGAAGCTTGGGAGAGATCTTATCTCTAGCCGAAGTTGAAATTGAAGCTTAGAAGAGATCTTATCTCCAATCGAGGTTGAAGAAGATCTTATCTCCTGTTGAGGTTGTCGTTGAAGCTCGAAAGATCTTATCTTCAGTCGAGATTGAAGTTCAAGCTTGGAGAAGATCTTATCTCCAATCGAGGTTGAAGGAGATCTTATCTTCTATTAAAGTTGAAGTTGAAGCTCGGGGAAGATCTTATCTTCAGTCGAGGTTGAAGAAGATCTTATCTCCTGTTGATGTTGAAGTTGAAGCTCGGGGGCGATCTTATCTCCAGTCGAGGTTGAAGAAAATCTTATCTCCTATTGATGTTGAAGTTGAAGCTCGAAGAAGATCTTAACTCCAGCTAAGGTTGAAGGATCTCTCTTCTCACCTCGTCTAAAATGAACGAGGCCTTCGACTTTGCTGTTGTTAAGGCGAGGTTCTCCTCCTATTCCTAATGGACTGTAGGAGCACATAAGGACTGTTGTCAGGGCCTCTTCCCTCATCTCATCTAGAATGAACGAGGCCTTCAACTTTGTTCACGTCAGGATGAGATTTTTTTTCTATTTCTAACGGGTTATAGAGATACATAAAGGCTATTGTCAGGGCCTCTTCTCTCATCTCGTCTAAAATGAATGAGGCCTTCGACTTTGCTCGCGTTAGGACGAGATTCTCCTTCTATTTCTAACGGATGGTAGGAGCACATAAGGACCATTGTCAGGGCCTCTTCCCTCATCTCGTCTAAAATGAATGAGGCCTTCGACTTGCTCATGTTAGAACAAGGTTCTCCTTCTGTTTCTAACATGGCCACTATTGATTGCTTTTTTCCTATCGTCATATAGTTTTTACACCAAAAAACTATAATGTTGAAATGAAGTTTTATTAAAGAAAAATTATCGACAGTACATTCTCAGATTCTCTGAGTTTCAAGATCGTGAGAGTGTTGTTCCTTCGAGCTTCTTCATACGATAAGTTTCGGACCGAGCGACCTTCTCTACTTCATACGGACCTTCCCAATTTGGGGTAAGCTTTTTCTGGCTCTGAGGCTGAGAGATGGTGGCTTGCCGAAGTACTAAGCCCCCCAGAGATAGCATTGATGCTGCCGGAAGACGGCCGATTTTCTTGTTATTCTTTCCTCATTGGTGGTTCTAGCTGCGGTAGCACCCTTAGTTGATCTTCTCTTGCTTTAGACCAGCGTCTGTAGAGCATTGAGGGGGGCATAATTGTGAAATCTTCTGAGGAAAACTTCTTCGCGCCCTTCCGTCAGAGCTTCTTTGATGATGAGCTTGAGGAGGAGCTCGAGCTTGCTTGCGCTCGAAGGAAGACCGTGAGCCCAGTCGAACTTCATTCGACCCTCCATCAGTCATGGGTTTACTAGACTCGTCCATCTGTCGCTCTTCTGTGGCTCCCTCATCTCTCAATTTGAAGATTTCTTTCGCTCGAGCATATCCTTCAGCCCGAGCTAGCAGATCGGCAAAGTCCTTAGGATACTTCTTCTTCAGAGAGAATAATAAATCATTCTTCTGAAGGCTGTCTTTGAGTACGGCCATTGCAACAGACTGGTCCAGATTCCAAACCTCCAATGCAGCAGCATTAAATCGAATAATATAAATTCGGATAGATTCTTCCTCCTTCTACTTGATATTCATCAAAAAATTTGAATCTCAGCGCAGACGTCGGCTGCTGATAAAGTGAGTCACAAACCGATGGCTTGTCTGGTCAAAGGAGAAGATCGTATCCGACTTTAACGTCGAGTACCAATTTTTTGCTGCTCTCTTTAAGATAGATGAAAAAGCTTAGCATATGATAGCGTCTAATGCGCTATGGAGCAGCATCATAGTCCGAAAGACCTTCGAATGATCGACTGGATCAGAGGTTCCATCGTAGCTTTCAAATTGGGGGAGTTTGAAGTTCGGCAGAACGAGCTCTTGCATAATTCGAAGAGAGAAAGGGAGGATCGGTGCGAACGTCGTCATGGTGAGCCAGAGCAATGTGACCGAGTTCCTCAATTCATCGATCCATCTTCCGTAGTTTTTGATTGAGAACGTCATCTCGATCGTAGACCTTAAAAGACTTTTGGCTGTAGATGGGGAAGATTTTTTTTAAAGAAGAATCATGATCCAAACAAGGATCCTCTGCTCTCTGTTTTTTCTTTTCAAGAGTGACGGGTATGCTAGCCCAAGTGCTCTTTCTTGAAATCGATTTCTGACATCCTAATGCTAAATTTTCTGGCAAAATCACCATCGAAGGCTGTCGTATGCCTGCACTATCTCGGTGAGGCCTTGAATCCGCTGCATCAGTAGGTTAAACTACTTCGGATCTACCATGACCATTGGTGGAGGAGGAGATTGAAGCACCAGTGCAGAAATCGAAATGGATGGATTGGCGGCAGAAGCGGTAGATCTCCTGATAGTCATCTTTTTTGGAGGCATTTCTTAAAATTAAGGAAGAGAATGGAGATGGACCTTAGAGAAGAAGATTCAAAGGATCGGTTGAGCACTCCTTTAAGAACAAGGATATCTCAGGAACAGTAGGTCCTTTCTTTAGCATCAATCCAGTTGGTGCAGAATCTGGTTAACACCGGATCAAGCTAAAATTGAGGAAGAAGAGGTCACTGCTAGTGATCTGCAAAATAAAGTTCCATCGAAAGTCGGTGGTGGTGGCTCCGACAGGACCTTCCGACAATCAAGTCAGCTCTTCTGACCAACAGAAATGAAGTACTTGGGTAAGAATTCAACAAAATTTTGAAAAAAAGAAGAGAGCTTAGAGAAAACGTATCTGAAGGATCTCTTTTATAGATAGAGTCTGGAGCAGATCAATAGTGACGGCCATAACCATCCGGTAGTGGATCGCTCGGGGCCACATGAGTTTATTATGAAGAGAGGTGTCTGTTGTCATGATGTGGCCATTCGTTAAGATTTAATAGTCAGAGTTCAGAGGAAGCAGGCATTAGTTGGTGAAGAGCTTTGATATATATCAATTTCAGAGGAGTTCGGACTCCTAAAAGGAACTTGATTGAAGGAGAAATTCGAAAAGAGTTTGACATCTAGAGAAATTCGACTGAAGAAGAAATTCGAAAGGAGTTCAGCTCCTGAAGGAACTTAATTGAAGAAAAAATTCGAAAGAAGTTTGGCTCCTGAAAGAATCCGACAAAAGAAGAAATCCGTAAGGAGTTCAGCTGACGAAGGAATCCGACTAAAGAAGAAATCCGAAAGAAGTTCGGCTTCTGAAGGAATCCGACTGAAGAAAAAATTCGTAAGAAGTTCGGCTGATGGAGAAATCCGACTGAAGGAGAAGTTCGTAAGGAGTTCGGCTTCTAGAGGAATCCGATTGAAGGAGAAATTCAGAAGAAGTTCGATTGATGGAGAAATTCGAGTGAAGGAGAAGTCCGTAAGGAGTTCGACTCCTGTAGGCATCCGACTGAAGGAGAGGTCCGAAAGAAGTTCAGCTCCTAGAGGAACTTGATTGAAGGAGAAGTTCGAAAGAAGTTTGGTTTCTATAGGCATCCGATTGAAGGAGAGGTCCGGAAGGAGTTTGGCTCCTGAAGGAATCCGACTGAAGAAGAGGTCCGAAAGGAGTTTGACTCTTGTAGACATCCGTCTGAAGGAGAAGTTCGAAAGGTGTTCGGCTCCTGTAGGAATCCGACTGAAGGAGAAATTCGAAAGAAGTTCGGCTGATGGAGAAGTTCGGATGAAGTTCGACCACTGTAAGGGTTCGAAAGCAGTTCGGCCACTGAAAGAATTTGGCTGGGATTCGTCCGCTAGAAGAGTTCGGCTGTTTGAAGGAGTTCGACTGGGGTTCGCCAATTAAAAAAAATATTTTCGATCGAAGTTCTTCCGTAATTATCAGTTGCATTAGATTAAGCATTAGATTGGACTTCGATGAAAGCAAAATTTATCCCCAATATTTTATAATAAATATTAAATACTATATGTTAGAAATTCTTAATTTGTACTAAGATCATGATGGACTAGAGAGTCGCATGTCCATTTTTTGTTGCTATAAATCTTCTCAAATATACTTTTAGCATGTTTACCAAAAAAAACTAAAAAGTGACCTATATTTTTATCATTTGTATCCTTGACTACTGGGATCATCCTATCAACTATATATATATGCAGTCATTACATACGTTTCATTGCATGGATCCTAGTAGAATATAAATATATTATAATATCCAAAATATCCATCAAGATTGGATCTTAAAGTGGATCATGAAGAATCTAACATGTATGGCCAAGTCGAACGTTATCCACGTCACTTTCTTGATACAGTAAATGAAAAAAAAATTCTTATAAAACGAACAAAAGCTCAAAGTGATGTTTTTTTTTTTTTTTTTCTCTCAGATGGAAGAGCTTTTTCTCCCCTGCAGTCGTTTGATGCACGGTAGTTGGTCGGTTGTTCGTGCAACTCTACACCTTTGCACCACGACCTCTGCCGGCCATTTCTGGCAGCAAGTGATCCTGGCTGTCCAATAATTGAGCCGTCCGAACGGACGGATGGATTCAGTGCATACGCGCGTGCGCGCGTTTTGACTCCGTCGGAGGAATCCCTCCTCATTCCTGCTTAAATTTTAGAAAAACTTTTAGGAACGCAATTCCATGTACCATTTTGGTTCACCAGCACGTGTTATATATAGATTGGTGATTTCCATGAAATTTGCCAATCTTCTCGTGCCATGTTTCGGTTAACGTTTGGTACGGGTTTTGGGCTTCCTAGTGTCACTTTTTTTGGATTTTAATCATACACGAAAAGCCTCGTGCTACTCGTCTCGGAAAATAGGGCTCCCCGTATCCTTTTTCTTAGGCTGATGGGATCTGCTATAAATCCAATACAGGAAACAGCTTTTTCTAAAGCTCACCCATTACGTTGATTGCTCGAGAAGGCGTAGGCCCACCGCCCACCCGATTTCCACAAAAAGTCAAAGTTTCAACGTCAGAGTAATGTATTCCTCAAAGATAAGATTAATGATATCTTACAACGCACGCATAAAAGATTCTATGAGGATACTAGTTCTACCGTTAGTTTACCTCATCAGCAATCGAGGTAAGCACAGCGCTTAAAATGAACGAATGAGACGTGATGGGGTGGTCGGGAGGTATGGCAGATCGTTGTCCGCGTAGAAATTTGTATGCAGTCGTGGAGACTTGGGGTCGACGGGAGCCGCGGTTCAGCTGACGCGGTCGTGGGCCCCAGTCCTCGAGGTTTTCTTGGAGGATAACTTGGGCGTGCCAACTGTCCCGTCCTGACCATTCCGTTATTGTCCACCTATTTGGTTCGGTTTTGGGCTCCTACTTGCACATAAGAGAATTTAAAATAGTATCAGACCGTCCGGTCCGACCTGATCCCTTTTATTCTCAGATCGACCACCAAGCCACAAAAATCTTGGTCAAATCTCAGCCCATTGGTTGTCAATGCAAATAGAAGCTTTGCTATCTCGGCTACCGTAAACTAAACTGATACAACTCAAAATGTCAATCATTATATAGCTCAAAAATATTTAACATTATCTTTAACTCATGTTAGCCCTTTTTTTTTTTTTTTAATAATTACAAGACTTAAAACCAATGCCTATCATGATTGGTTCCATTTATCTGCATCAGTCCACATTTTTAGCTCTCCATTTGCTAAATGTTGATCAAAATCTTAGAATATCTTGATTACATTTAGAATCAAAAAAAAAAAAAAAAAATCCAATCTTACTTCTTATATAACATAAAAATGTAAATATTTTTTTTAATCTTAAAAAATAAAATCGCATTACCAAGCACAATTTTACCTTCTACACTTATTTAAAATTGATAGGATTATTAGCAAAAGCCACCACATCAAAATAGTAAATATGCAGTAGCTTGTAGTAATGTTATTAATATTAATGTTGATGAAGGCCCCTCTCACAAATGCAGTCCAAACCGGTTCAGCCAAGCCTGCCGAATTCGTTGACCCAAGTGCTGGTCCATGAACCTTGATCCGGTCCAACCTGAAACACAACCTAAGTAGCAGCAGTGTTAAAACCACGTCAGCTTCCAATACAAGGAAATGTTCCAGTCTACAACATGCCCATTCCCTTCTCTCCGTCCCTCTGCCCTTCAACCCATTATATAATTGGCCGGCCATCCAAATCCCTCCTCCCCCTTCCTTCGGAGAATAAAAAAAAAAAAAAAAAATCCTCCATCCGTCTCCTCAAACCCCACCACATGAAGGCCTCAAAACCATACTCCACAAATATCTCCTCCACCTGAGATCGTCTTATTTTCCCTCTTTCCCTCACTAAAACTTTCCAAAGCAATGGCTGGCAACCAATTCCAAGGCGGTTTCTCCCTCTCCATGTCCTTCCGTGGCCGATCCCTCCTCCGCCGCAACCAAGTGGTCTCCATGGAGCAAGTCCAAGAGCAGGAGCTCCACGAGCTCGACCTCTTCCACTCCCACGTCGCCGACCGCCTCCTCTCTCTCCTTCCCCCCGACTCCCCCAAATACTCCATCGAGAAGCCGCCTTCGTCCCTCCTCTCTTTCGCCTTTCTCTCCAAGCTCCTCGACGCCCTCCTCGCAGTCGAGGCCGAATTCCGCCCGCTCCTCCCCCTCCTCGGCAGCGGCCCCCCTGCCGCCGCCGCCGCCTCCCGCACCGTCGCCGACCTCCTCGACCGCGCCGTCAAGTCTCTCGACATCTGCAACGCCGTCTCCTTCTCCCTCCACTCCCTGCACCACTGGCTCCGCCACGCGCAGATCGCCGCCTCGGCGCTGCCCTCTCCGTGTCCCCACCTCGGCGCCGCCCACCTCCTCCGCGCCCGCCGCGCTCTCTCCAAGCTCCTGCCCTCCGACGCCGCCTCCGGCCTCCGGACCGAGCGCACAGGGTCCTTTGGCCGGCGGGAGACGAACTCGAGATTCTTGTCTTGGAGCATGTCGAGGAACTGTTCGGCCCACCTCGCCGCTCCTCGAGGCAGCGAGGGGGGTGCCGGGGAGCTGGCGGCGGCGGTGTACACGATGAGCGCCGTGCTGGTGTTCGCGATGTGGGCTATGGGTGCGGCGTTGCCGTGCCAGGAGCGGGGCGGGCCGCCGGTGGCGCCTCCGAAGCACCTGCCGTGGGCGGCGTCGATGGTGGCGCTGCAGGAAAGGATCGCGGAGGAATGGCGGCGGAGGGATCGGAAGGCGGTGGCGGCGGGGCTGCTGTTGGAGCTGCAGGAGGTGGAGAGGTGCGGGAAGGTGCTGATGGAGGTCGTGGAGGAGGCCTCGGGCTCCCGCGCCGCTGGCGGCATGTCGCTGGAGAGGGAGAGGGCGGAGGAGGTGGCGGAAAGGGCGGCGGAGCTGGCGGAGGCGTGCCGGAAGCTGGAGGAGGGGCTTGGGCCGCTGGAAGAGCAGGTGAGGGAGGTGTTCCACCGGACAGTAGGGAGTCGCGCGGAGGTGCTCCGGAGCTTGGATCAGAGCGCGCGCTCTACTCCCGCGCCCTCTCGCATCGCTTCGTAGCCAAAAATTACAATCCTTGGATTTGGATTTGGGCTTTTTCTACAACTCCATAACTTCGTCAAATTTTTCATGTGTTTATATGTGAATGTAACATTAACTAGATCAATCCCTTCTTTTTTTTTTTTTCATATTGTTTTGAGTTTGTCGAGTACACAAGGATCAAAGCTGATCCAGCAATTAAGGAACTTCATCTTAGTTTTTCAGAGTCAATTTGATATTGTTTGTATTTGTAATTTCATCTGCTTCTGTACATATTACTTGAAATTTATTTAATTCAGAGATCGAACACTTAAAAATCGATGACCCGCCTCGAATTCGGATCGAAACGAGATTGGAACGGTCCAGAACCTCTCAATTTATGGGTGGAGCGAGCGGTTCAGGAACGGTACAGCTCGATGCCGCAGGAGGAGAGGATTTTAGCACCGCTTTTGCTTTCTCTCTCACCTTCCCCACTCTCTTCCTTTTCACTGACGTGATCAAAAGAGCTGCTGAAAGCGTCTTCGAGCTCCTGCTCTCAGTTCAGGCCGCTGTGGTGCTCTCTGATGCCGGATCTCCCTAGGCAGGCTTCGCCATCTCCAAATCCGTTCAATCCCGAACTATAATTTGGCGATTTGAAAGTGATTTATCTCTAGATGAGATCTTGTCTAAGGTGGACTGATCTCATCGTTGGAGTTTTGATGGGATTTATAGAGTATCTCCAATCGATCCTTGGATTCCATGAGGATTAGTTCTAACCGACCGTTTTGATTTCTAGTTAAGTCTGGTAGTTTGTGCTGTTCGATGCATCCATCAGTGGCAATCAAAATATATTCTTTTTTTAAACTACCAGTATAATTTATATAAAAAATCAGAAAAATGTTAAATGTTAAACAGATCAATAAAAGCCGAACTTCCCAAGAGATGACTATAATTCTAACGGAAATATTATATAATTAAAACAATCAGATACCGTAGCTGACAGAATGGGGATGGCTGGAGTTTGATTCGGAAGAGAACCTGCAAATCAAATGTATGATCAGAGTTGTTTCTAGTAAGATTCTCCAATGCTCTAAGTCAGTCGTTGGATGAAATAGTGAAGTAATCGAGAAATATGTCCATCTTATCAGACCAAGATAAGCTGTTATTTATTCATTTTGAAGTATATTTAAAATATGGGGTAGATGGGGGTGACAACTCGGTACATAACTATCATCGCCGTGAATATCGGCTATTTATCTCGGCTTGGCATGATCCAGATTGCCATATAGCCAAGATTTAGATAACATCCAATTAACTCATCTATCAGTATCATACATTAAAAATCGTTAACAGAGAAATTATAGTTTCAAACCGCATATGCCAATAGACCTAAACAACGGCCAGGATCTTTTGAAGTACACATTTGTTTTTTTTAAAGAAAGATTGGAAATATAAAATGAATGGCCGTAAAAAAAAAAAAAAAAAAAATCTTGAACTTACCTAGGAAAAGTTTCACGAAAAGAATTGATTTTTCAATTTTAAACCTTAATTATTTTTTGATTCAAAAAATGCTGGAATATTAGAATGAAATAGATCAAGCAAATATTAAGACAGGATTTTGAGTAGTCTATTTGCTCTTCCTCTGACAAAAAGATTTAATTACTTTTCAAATATTAAAATGAATATCTATATATTATATATGTAATCTGGATATATATTGTATATAATGTTATTTATGTGATAAATACGTATATTTCTAGGTTCACTGTTTACATAAAATTATAAGTATGGTATGTTTGGATATTTGGGCATATCCTTTCACACCCACAACTTCATCCCCGTTCAGTGCTTAGTGAAGTACCTTCGGTCGATATGCGTTCATGATTTGTGTGAACCTTGGTGGATGCAGTGTCTTGCTTATAATTAATTTATTCAGTGTGTATGAAAAATAAAGAAGCTTTTGCAATGCAATATTTATTTTATATTCTCTTAGATTTAGTCTAAATTAATGATAATAAATTTGTTTTTTTTTTTTTTTTTTTGGCTTATAAAATTTGGCTTGGAGAAGGATGTTTTTTGGCTTATAAAATTTGGCTTGGAGAAGGATGTTATTTCTCGTGTTTAATTAACTTCTTTCGTGGCCATTTTTTTTTTCTTTCAATGGAGGGAGGTTTTAGGGTTGTTGCCTTCTAACTTAACTATATGAAGTAGCTCTTATGATATACTAACTACTTGTCTAAGTTCCTTGATAGCTTTATTATTTTGATCTAGATTTTGGTGCCAATCGCATACCTGATTTGATTTAAACTCAATATCTAATTGTGAAAATTTCCTATGGTCTACTAAATCATGTAATTGTCATCAAAATCTTCTTCATAACCATGGGAGCAGATTTATCAATGGAGGTCAAAATGGTGTTCCAAACGTTGTGTTTGCAAGTTTTGGAATCCGTAAATGAAAAATAAACATAATATTGAACTTGTAAAGCAAAGAATTATTTTATTTGTGCATCGGCGGTTCTCATATGGGCGGGAGCTTTACATCTTATTATATGATTAAGTAATGATATACTAATTTGCAACAAGGATCTAGCATTACGAGAGATTATCAATACCCTATTCTAAATTTAAAGTAATTATTGTCATCAATAACAACCAATGGCTTAATTTTAAATGCTACTATGTTTAAATTTTATAGCTGCTCATAATGTTATAGTTATCTAGTCAAATTCATTTGATTTAATTATATAAAAAATTACTTTTTTAAAAAAATTAATTTTATTTTAAATTTTTATTTAATATAATTAAATTATTTAATTTTTGAATTAATTCAATTTAGATTATGATTATAAATTTAGTCATCTCTCTCTCTCCTCATCTCTTACTGTATGTAGTTACCAAGTGATAGAGTTCAAACTTCAAAAAACAAGACAGCAGTTCATGTAATATACGTTATAATTTTATTAATTTTGTTACAATAGACTATTGAAAATTAATTTAAAACAATTTAAATATTAAATAATTTAGTCGTATTGGATAAAAATTTAGGAGGAAATAAATTTTTTTAAAAAAATCAGAATATTTTTACGTAGTTGAGCCAATTTGTTCGAACGTGAGGGAGTTTTACCGGTTAATTAATGCTTCGTTCCGCCCGAACGATTTCTATCGGGCGCCGGAGGCCGCCGTCTCCGCCGCGCGGGTAGCGCAGGAGGACCCGGCGATTACCGAAGCCTCACCACCATCCCCGCCTCCGCTGACCCTCACCTTCCGCGTCGGCCACGGCTTCGACCTCCACAGGCTCGAGGTGGGTCTCCCACTGATCATCGGCGGCATCGACATCCCCCACGACCGCGTCTGCGACGCCCACTCAGACGGTGAAAGCTAGAGGCTGGAAAAAAAATTAGGGTTTCGGAGTGGAGGGTTTTGGATTCATTTGCTCAATGTGACTGATTGGTTGGTCTTGCCGCAGGAGATGCGTTGCTTCACTGTGTGGTGGATGCGATTTTTGGGGCCTTCGGGCTTCCCGACATCAGCCAAGTCTTTCCCGATATTGATCCCAGGTGGAAGGGCGCCGCGTCCTCCGTCTTCTTGAGAGAGGCTGTGAGTTATAATACTTGGCTTGGCTCTGTGTTCTCTGATTTGTGTCCGTAGTTCATTTTTGTCTCAATTCATAAAGTCGAGATTTTTTTTAACACCAGAAAAATAGATCATTTATGATTTTATAACAATTCCGATACTCATGCAGTCTTGTGGAATTGCTGTTTAGGTTGGGCTGGAACTTTAATGGAGTAAGTTGATCCAAGCTAAGACGGCGCAATCTTTCATCATAATGTTGGAGAATCCAGCTAATTTTGGATTGCAGAATTGCATCATAAAATCGGGTATGAAATTAAGAAACTTGAGTTACCTGATGCTGATCCTACCCAGCTCTAAAAGTAGGATAGTTCAATTGCACTTCCTTATTTGCTGCCCTTTTTTTATGCATAACCCGATGTATGTTGCCTATTTCTGGTGTGAGAGTACTTGTGAGGGAGTTGAGTCCTTAGACACTCACAGCATCTTCTACAGGCAGTGATCCAACAATACTAGTCTTTAGTCATGTTTTCAATGGCCTTCCCGTGTTATCACTCACTAGTATAACATTTGATGATGATTCTTCAATCATTGATTTCACTTAAGTTTCTTTTTTTTTCCTATAGTCAGTTGAGTCCTTGTAACTAGATGTTGATCAAGGAGAAAGCTCAGTCAATGCTTTTGTGATCCACTTTTGCTTTTCCTTCTCTATGACTTGGCAAAGTTTTGTTTCAACTTTTTGGCTGATTGAGGACATCATTTCTTTTTGTTTTTTGGATACTGATGATATTATTCAATATCCTCATTTCGATAGCTTTATATTTCATCTTGTCAAGCCATATATAGTCAGAGTCGGCTTGCTCTTCTTGTTGGGATCTATAAATTAGACTCCAATTTGATGTAACTGTAGGAAAGGGTTCTTAGTCCTCTTCAAACTATGCACAGAATGAGTTTGTAGGTTTAGTGGAACAATAAATACTTTAATTTAGACATTGAGGGTTCAATGGAAAAATAAATTCTGATGAAGTAAATGAAGAGTAATAATGAAAAATAAGACCAATGATGAGGTTTCTGTCTTCATTTCATATTTGATCAGTTTTTTTATCTAAAGTCTCAAATCTACTGTTGTACAACTCACAGAATCTTTAGTTGTCAGACAAAAATACTCATACGTGTCTTTAATCAAGTAAACTTAAAAATAAAACTGTAATGATGCTCAATAAATTCCTGCATGACAATGCTTTGTTGGAGGCTTCAGAAATGACAGGAGCAAGTCCCTAAATTACTTTCTCTTGACTTCAGGATAAGTTTTTATTTTTGTGGATTTTTATTTTATAATTACTTTTGCTGTTTTCCTTGTGATCTTTTATTTATCAAATAGGGCTATGAGTGGTTTAAGTGGATTTCATATGATTTGGTAATTTTACATTGGCCTTATAGTTCTATCACTTATATGTCTCACCATTTTTTTCCTAGACCATGCTTAGGTTTTTTGGGCTTTCTTTTCTTTGCTGGCCAACCTCAACACATAATAGGGTTTTATCATGGTGTCGCATCATCCACCCTACTTTGATAAATATGAGGCATGGACATCATGGGCTCCATCTTTTCTTTTTCCCTTTTTTCTGGAAGAATAGGTGCAAAGTACCAAAAAAACCTTTTTGTATTTTATTTATCTCAGTTCTATATGCTGTATTTGTCCTAGTTCTTCAGCTTTTGTTCACTCAAATTTATTTCCAGAATTACTACATATTGTTCACCTAATAGGTGATGGGCTGACCATCTTTTACATCAAAAAAAAAAAAAGAAAGAGAGAGAGAGAGAGAAAATCATATTGTTCACCAACTAACAACTCTTATCATTCAAAAGCACCATGTTTTAAGGATCTTTCTCTTGGAGAGTGAGAACACCTCTGTAACAAGAAAAAAATGGTATGTCCTTGTTGAAACTTGTCAATCTTTTCTGTCTTTATCAGAAAGGACCTTGCTATTGAGTTGATTATTTGTCTCTTTTTGCAAACTTTATATTAATATCTTGAAATGTAAATTATTGAGCCATCGAGACCCTTCTTATTGCTTTAAAGTTATTTTTTTCATTCTAGTTATACAAATCATTTATCCATGACACTTCTATAGAACAAGAATTACAAGATATTTTTTGAAAACAAGGACACTCCCATATTTTCTAGAGCATGAAGGAGTTGTCTTGATGCCTAGCATGCTGTATAAAAGTAGCATGTTGGTGCAACTGGCTGTAGTAAACAAGATGCATGATAGTCATTGAAGTCAATAGCGAGAAACAAATGGGCGGTTGAAAAACCCAAATCCCAGAAATTCCAAGATATGACCACCCACCTTGTAGGAACTAGGAAAACTGGTATAAGGCTCCTATGCCAACTAAAAGAAATAGCAAGGACTCCTATCATTAAGTAATGAGTAGTAATACAAATATAATGCACGACTATTTCCATGTTATCTTGCACATCATGCATGCATCCAAATTCCCTTTAACTTCCATGCTGTTTTTGACAACTTCAGCACTGTATAAACTGGGTTGGGGAGTCCGTAACTGTTATTTCCATTGATACATCCTTTGTTTAGGAAAACCAAATTGACATACTGAGAAAACCAGCCATGCCGATTCAAAATCATTGGCACCATTCATCCATCTGCTCCTTTATTTCAATCTCATAAGAAGCCTCCACATTTGCTATATGAAGTCTCCTCATATATAGTGCAGTTTGCACCAACCCTCCCATGGGATGGGAGTTTCACTGATCCTTCCCAAGAACATAGGATCAGTGATTAAAAATCATTACATGTAGTTAAATTTTCTGTTTATAATTTTAATATGGACCTCTTATTAGTGACTTACATTTGACACAATTTTTATCCTCATTTTCCTGCAATTGCTTTCTTAGCAAAGTCTTAGTAGGCATGAAAATATATTGACCAGCAGTGTGTAAGTTGTCAGTCAAATATAACAACTGGCGTTTGATAGCTTATGCTTGCAGTGAAAAATGGGTATTTAGGCATCCCCATGGCATTCAAGAGTTCATTATTAATTTGGATACTAAAAACAATACAGAAGGAATGGAATATAAGTGATGCACGACCAATTGTTAAACATTTTATATTCTAGATTATGGACGAGACATGTATAGTTAATAATGTTTTATATATCATCCTCTTGATAATTTGTAGCACTCTTAACATTATTCGGTTGGTACCTACCACCACTATCATCATCACCCTAGCCTCAATGAGGGCCGGTGACGTGGTCAACAGTGATGGAGAGGAAGAGGGTATGGGGCCGGCAACATGGTCGGGGATAGGGAAGAGCTCGACGTCAAGTGGAAAGACAACTGAGAGAGTGGCAGAGGGAGAAGTTGGAATGGGATGAAAGATAGCTTGGTATTGGGTGGAGAGATGGCTGGCGAGGCTTGGGGAGCCGACATGGTTAGGTGGGGGTGACGGGGCTAAGGGCAAGATTGGATGGAAGAAGGCGGATCGGGAGGAGAAGGGAGAAAACCCACTTTTTTTAAAAAAAAGGTGGAAATGAAAAATTTTCACTTCCACTTTTTCTGGAGATGGTGGAAGTTTTTTTTTTTAGAAGAACCAACAGAAATAGGATAACCAAACATATTTTTCTGCATTGGATTCCATGTTTCTGTTTTTTAAATGAAGATACAAAAAAATTACCAAACAGGGCCTTAATAGATTTGTGCAGATTTTACAACCAGTTGTTGCCCTAACATCAACCATCTAGAAGTTAGTCCCAAATTCTTAGCCAAGGGAGGAGCTTGCCATGAAACCTATATGGATGGTTGGCAGGTAGAAAGCCTACCTAATCAGTCAATATAAACTCATGCAATCAAGTAGCAAGCTTATTGGTCAACAAACTCATGCAATCAAGTAGCAAGCTTCAGGATTCTCCTAAACTTGGAAAGAGTTCAGAAAAAGGGGCAAGATGATAACTTTTGATGTAGGAAGCTGTTTTCATCTGAAAGGAAAAAAATGAGTAGCATTCCCGCTAATTCCTAAATGTGGGGAAGGGGAGGGGGCAGCTATTCAGCTAGTAAGATTTCTGATTTTTCTTAATCTGATTTTTTGTTGCAATTCCAACAGCTAGCTTTATTTCTATTCTAGGTCCATGTCTTCCATCCAATAAGTTTAGAGAAGGCATTGCTTCAAATAATTCTAAATAATCAATGTAATCCATTCCAGGTCAGACTAAATTCATGAGGCAGGCTATGAACTTAGAAACTTAGATGCCACATTGATCCTACAAAGGCCAAATCTGAGTCCACACAAGGTGGCCACTAGAGCAACCCGCTGCGATCTTCTTGGGGCAGACCCGTCTATTGTAAATCTCGAAGCAAAATCTAATGAGAAGGTTGACAGTATTGTAGAAAATAGAAGCATTGCAACTCACACTGTGGTTCTTCTGATGAGGAGGTAGCAGAGGACCTCTCTTTTAATGAGAGAGATCTTTAATTCATTTGTTGCTGTTGTATGTTAGTTGTTGGATACTGTATAATTGTCCATACAGCAAGCATCATAGGAGATGCAACTCAAGCTTGCTACTTCAATCTGTAACCATTCAGTATATATAGGTTTACTGCAACTCTGTATTATCACTGAATCAATGAGAATTCCTGAATTAGATTTGCTCGCCTTGTCCTAAGCTATCTGCATAATAAACTTCTTGTTTTTTCTTTTCTAAAGGGAAAACTCTGGCTGGATTTTCGCTTGGTTGCATTATTTGTAGCTTTCCATGGCCTGAACTCTTCAATTCTAGAAAATTAGTATGGTCGATAAGGCTGCAACATAGCTGCTGCCTGTTTTTCTTTCTTTTCTTTTTTTTTTCTTTACATTCCACAAGTAAAACCTCATGAGGATCAGGAACATTGTTGATGTGGAGATGCAACTTCTAGGATCAAGCGCAAAGTTTCTGAAGTCACATGATTGTTGGAGTCGAACTAGCATAACACTGAACAATTTGTTTGGTGCATATGACCGACATTAGAGGAAGGGCTAACAAAAGATGGTTATGATCTGTGGTCCATTTTGGACTTTTCCCTTTGCTGCATGGTTCTTTTACTTGTCACCGATTTAAAAAATTTACAAATTCTTTTCCTTAAGGTACTTCAGAATGAATTTTATTTGTTTCTCTTCTGCACGCGCGCGGACACACACAGAGAGGGAGAGAGAGAGGGCGCTGTTCATAGAAGTGGGAGACTATCTGGACCATTTTAAAGTGACGTAGGGCATGTTTTTCTTATGTGCTTGCCTTGTTAGTTTAAAATGACAAGTGGTTGGCTTTGGCCACCTTGGGGCACTGTGGAGGAGCCATTGGGGGAGAAGGATCAGAGCTCGGCCGCCTCGGTCCCTCCTCTGTGGTCCAACAGCCAATTCTGGCATTGGACTTCTTCAGGTAATAAACACTTGTAACCGGTTTAAACTGTGATAAAATATTCACAATAAGACGGATGTATTATTTAGTGAAATCGCTGCTAAGACCTCAAAGTCAAGAAAAATCTATGTTTGAGGTGTATCACCACTTCTCATTTTGCATGGGGAAATTTATGGAAAGTTTCTTTTTAGGGATTGGTCTCTCTCTCTCTCTCTCTCTCTCTCTCTCTCATATTTTTAGTTATATTTAAACATTTGATAGGTTTCAGCCATCTAGAAAACTGAGCATGTTTCATATCACAATTGAAATGCCATGATCCGCAAATCATGATCATGTTATAAGCATGGTTTAAAGTAATAGTTATTACAACAATTTCATTTGCAACACTTTTAAATATTCCAATTAGTTTAGTTTAAACTTTCATGTATTGTTTGATTTTTGTTTCTTGTTCTGCAAATTACGTTTCTCTGCTGAATTTTTGAACTCTCCTTAGAAGGGAAGCATTCTATTAAGATTGTTGGTATAATTTGATTGTGTATTATCTTCTACAAGTATTGCAAGAATATGCTTCTTCATGACATGTTTTTGAAATTTTTTTTTTTTTTTAATGCATCAGCTACAAATTTATGCGACTCTTATCTTTGATTAATGTAGATTATCTGGAAGTTAGGTGTTCCCGTACTAGATGTTAGATGAGGGAAGTGATGCTTACAGATTGACAATATCTATCACGAGAGTTTATCGTACTTGCAACAATATGACATGATCTCATGGAATCTAACAAAATTACAACTGCAGTTGATATAGACCAATGAATCTTGGTCAAGCATTTAAGGTAGTTTAAACAACCCCCTGGGTCAACATCTTCTAGCAAACAACAGCTAAACTTTGAGTGGACATTACATTGCGTTTGTTCTAATGAGTGTTGTTGAAAGATTGATGATTGCAGCAAATTTTAGATCCCGAAAGATGATTGGACTGTTCCGCAAGCATATGCTTGAGCTTGAAACTCACATCCTCATCCATTAGATGTGAGAATTGCAGTTTAAAATTGTTAAAGAGATTGATCGCACTTAGCGGTGGCAATTGGATCAGATACGAGGCAGATCTAGGTTAAATCAAAAAATCATCAATTCAAATCTTATCTATTTATTAAATAGATTAAAAATTTAGATCTGTATTGGATCTATTTATTAAATAAATAATCCAATCTGATCCATTTAATTTATTTATTAAATGGATCAAGTTAGATTAAATAGGTTAAATAAATTTTTAATAGATTAAATAAGTTAAACATATCAGGTTAAAAAGATCAGTAGATTTTAAATAAGTTAAATAGATTTTAAATATATTAAATAAATTAAATCTTAATTCAATTTGAATATTAAATAAGTTAAATAAATTAAATATATAATATCTAAATTTAATCTAAATATTAAATAGATTAAATGGATTAATCTATTTATGATCTAAATTAATTTTATTTAAATCCAAATCTGCTTATGACGGGTCGAACATGAATTAGATTGATGAATTGGATCATTTTTTGCAGATCTTAATTGCGCTTTATCGCATGACATAGGTTCAATTCAAAATTTAGCATGCATGCTTAAGATTTCCCAGCGATTGATTACCGGTTGCGTCAAAGGATTCTAAAGAAGAACGTACCATCGTTATAATTTGCTCGGGCTTGGGTAGAGATATTTGTGAAAAAAAAATCAACATAGTAATTGGTTTTAAGCATTATATTAAAAGGTTACCTATCCTAATTTTTAACAAAGTTGCAAGCTATCCAAGTAGGTTTTATTATATAAATTTGGTATAGGAGGGTGCCAGCTTGCGCAGTTGAATGAAGTCTTTGGAGATGGTACGGAAGACATGATCTGCACCATTAATCATGATCCGTTGGTGTAATAAGATGATCACTGTTTCATGGACTACTTTGAACCGCTGTCGTTTTATTTTCTTTTCATGGTTAGTCATCATCTTGCTTAAAGACCTGAAGTACTAAACCATTTGGATCTTGCTAACTCTTATACGTAGTGTAACTGATAAGCAAAACACTACCGACCAAAAAGTATCAGGATAATATGATGGTTCAAATAGCTTTAATCACCAACTCATAACTTATGCTACTTATGGACGATCTCAAACATTTCTAGATAATTTAAATCAGTAGATTTAATTATGAAATATCTTACTCTAAAGAAAAAGCATATGATAGCATGATGTTGTAACAACGGCTAATATAAATTGATATCTTAAAGCTAAGCCTCTGTTCAATTAGGGGTGGCAAAATCTGATCTAGACCTGCCAACCTGTATGAATTGACTTGAAACAATTGGGTTTGGATGGGGCCTTTTAATAATCAAGTAGGTTCCAGTGATCAAAATCAACTTGGTTATAAATTGTCAGATTTAGCAAATGTGGTTGATGGGTCTCTAATTTTTGTTGTAGTTTAGTTCACTCTTTTCCTAAATTAAAAGGGTTATACAATGATTGACAGCATGGACATTAAGATTGGAGGATATGAGATTGTAGTTTAGCTAGTTTTATCCTTAATTAATGTATGATGGTTATATGTCCTAAATTTAAGTTTATTACAATTATGATAATATGTTTAAAGTTAAAGTACACTTTGCTGTTTGTGTTCTTAAGATAGCATGTTTGCTTTAATTCTCGTTATATATATGATTGATGAACAAAAACTAAATGAGTTGATTCTTGTTTATATAAATGGATCGAGCATGGTTTTAGATTTTCCACCCAAATAGGTTGAGTAATAGGTTATAGAATAAGGGTTTTCTAATCCAAACCTGATGAAAAGTGAGGGGGTGGAATAGACGGTGTGGTAGTCCTCACCATATCCGCCACTGCCACTACCATAGACACTACCACCAATTTCACTATGATCACCGCCAGCAGCATCACAAGATGGCTGCCATATCCGGTGCCAGTGGTGGGGCTGGCGTAATAGATATAGGTCCGGTCACTTAGTTGGGCTCTCATCAATTTTTTATAGGAAAATTTTTTATGCACCATCTACGGTGCGTAACTGCGCACATTGTTCCCAATAATTGGCTCGTGCGAGGTCGAAAGAGATTTTTTTTTTCTACGCACCATGTTTTGGCCTCATGAGCCAATCACCGCAGATGATGCGCGTGATCGTAGTGCGCAAAAAATTTCTCCTTCTTATTTGCCCATGCTAGACAATTTATATTTCGGTGCTAAAAACACAAATGAAGCAATTTAACTTGGACCACTCACATGAACTACCAGAACATAGAATTCCACTCCATTTCCATTTGGTGGCCCTAATAAATAAATCATGATGCCTTGGCTCGCGCACAAGGCTTTAGGCAGCTTATTGCACAACTCAAAGCTCCACTCTATATTCCACGTGGTTTGTAGATATAATTGTTGAAAGAGCTAACCCTAGATGCAAATGGATTGAGATGGAACCATTCATGCCAATGCACTAAACCTTGAACAATGTAGGTATGTCTGCATTGTATGCTTTTAATAGACCGACCTGAGATATTAGAGAAAAAGATGAGGATAGAAGAGCCATGTTAATTAGAAGCCCTACTCACAAGTATAGCAGGAAAAAAATATGGAGGAGAAAATTTATCAACTTAGTTTATTTAAAACTAATCAGGCAAGAAGAATGTTAGAACAATACTTAAAATTCTACATATGATTTTAAAAAATTAATAAAAATTTTAATTATAAAAATTTATAAAAAAAATTATAAAAACTAACAAGATATTATCTTAAAACATATTTCTATCCCCCGTAAAGAAAATATCCAAATTAATAACTAGTTTTGAACCAGTCCGCTATTGAAGTGCATTATGACATGCACCATGCTCACAGTAAATCAAGACTATGTGACAGACCATATGATCCCTTGATCAACTTGCATTCATAATCGCCGTCGATGCAAATATCCAGCGGCAATAATGATATTGTACGGAACATACTTGTCTAATGCCTTCAAGAAACATCTGTCATGAATCATCGAGAAGGCAACTACAAATCCACCATTCCTGGGCCAAAACTTTGGTGGTCCATTTAATTTAATCCAAGAAGCCAGCTAGTGTGGCCCTTGCCAACTATTTATTACCTAATGATGGACTCCCCCACAATCACACGGCCCTTCTTTTCTTGGAACGGCAAATGCCATTCTTTCTATGTCTTATATATTATCAAAATCTTCCTTAAGTTAGACATAGATAGGGGTCAAGAGAGGGAAGCACACAAAGAGAGAGAGAGAGAGAGAGAGAGAGAGAGAGAGAGAGAGAGAGAGAGAGAGAGAGAGTTCTAAATTGCACAAAGGATTCCTTTGGGAGGATTTAATCTCATTCTACATGAAGAATGGATTCCTCGTGTGGATTTAGGAGGTTGGGGAAGCCCCAAATCGTGCCCCCATCGCCAAAGGATGTTGAGGGAACTGATGAAGAATGATGGCTACATTAAATGAATGGAGACATCTCATCCATTTTGGACTAAGTTAGCTTAACCAACCATTGGTTGAAGAGATTCCATTTACTCTCTATATTTTAAGAAACTCTAGTAGGCCCATATTCTCTGTTGCTCCTCCCCAAAGCTATATGCTAATCATTTCCCTTTGCCCCCCTACCCCACCCTCTAATTCCTTTGCTATTTTGCTTGCGATCCATCCAAGCAAAAAGCCTCTCATGTCAAATGTGGTGAGTAATTTGTGTCAATCAATCTACACTCCCCCACACCTTTTTTATTCTCTATTTCTCCCTTCATACATCTCTACATCACACCGTATAAAACGTTACCAACAATATTTTAACAAACCTAAGCAATACTCTTTGTCTATCAACTTTTTAATGACATTGACTAAATACCTTGCATCCCTTTAATTTCTCTTGCTAGAATCACTAAATGCATGATGAAGCCATTAATATTATATGTATCATTTTACTTAAAAAAAATATTTATAAGAGAGTGGAGCCAATAGAAATTATATGCCGGTCATTGTAACTCCATGGTTAATTGGAATGGAAGTTTCTTATCCAAGAATTTATGCATAACTACTTGAGGAATTACTCCTTCCTCTCCATCTCTATGCTAGATCTTATCCTACCTTCTACGGTTAGGACGTGGTAGACCATCCAAGAAAGGAAATTTCTGGAGGAGCATCAAGAGGCCTTTGTCTCGTGTATAGATTACCCATCAAATGCGAGGATTTTAAGGGTCAATGGCTTCCCACATTAGAAAACCTTTTGAGTTGGATTGGGCATGAAAAAAGTAATCATGGACCACCTCCAAAGGAGATAAACATGTCAGCAAAATAACATGGGAACAGAAATCAAACGTAGTCGGAAAGCCAGAATGGAACCACGTATGACCATGGTAATGGTGCAAGTAGGTTGAGCCAACACGGAACCTTTAGACAAAGTCAGTCAACCTAGAGGCTGAGTCAGTACAAGTAGCTGTCCGTCTTTGAGATGAATGACCTAGCTATTATTCATGATTGTACAGTTCTCTGCAATGCAAAATACACACTACAGAAGGTCCCAACTCGATGATTAATTAGACCTAACAAACCTTAGCTCAAAAGCCATATATTAAGTGACTCCGTTGATAGCTAGGTGAAATAATGAACGCCGTCGTTCTGGCCCCTCTGGAGAAACAGATGAAATAATAATTTTGTTACCAGTCATCGGGAAAAATAAAATGGCCAACTTATTGTGGCAGAGATTCTTTCTTAAGAATTTGGGACCAGCAAGTATCAACGAATGATGAAACATAGTTAACACACTTAATACGGTAGGCATTGCGTCAGCTTTTTATTTTTAAGAAAATGGCAATGCGTGGTTCCTTATCATTCTATATATCAACCCGTCAACAAATTTTAATGAAAAAAAAAATGTCATCCACCGGACGCACGCACGCACGCACATATAATGTTATTACATCTATCTTTTAAGTATTTACTTCATGTTTTAAGTATTATATGTGTGTTTATATATATATATATATAGCAACATATCAATCCTCATATAAATTTTGAATTTTTTTGGCCTATTTATTCAAGATTTCAAGTTCAATCATTTAGGTAGGCCTTCCATTCTGACCCAGATCAAGCTAGAGTTGAGGAAGATGAGATCACCGTCGATGACCTACAAAATAAAGTTTCATTCGGAGTCGGTGGTGGTAGCTCCGGTAGGACTCTCCGACGATCAAGTCAGCTCTTTTGGCCAACATAAATGGAGTGCTCAGAAAAGAGTTCGGTAGAATTTTGGGAAGAAAAAGAAAGTTTCGAAAAAATGTATCTAAAAATTCTTTTTATAGACGGAGCTTGTTGTAATTGAAGGATCTCTTTCAAGTTCAATCATTTAGGTAGGCCTTCCATCCTGACCCAAATGGGCGCAGGCTATGCCGTACATATTTATTGCATGAAGTGCATGCATGATGTTAAACGTATGTTTTCTTGTTCCCTGCTCTAATTATGTCCAGTTGATTTGACCATGCAACTCCCAGATTAGCTTTTTCAATGGTAAAAAAATGCTATGGATGCCAAACATTGGTAAGTTAGGGATGGTCCAAGAAGTTTCAATGCGAATGTTGGATTCCATTTTTGTGTCCTCCAGTAATCAAATCCTTAATGAGTCAATCTGCAGCATACCCATGCGTCATAAGATACCTAGAGATGTGGAAATATGTTCTTGGAAAGCGTTCGTCCACCGTTAGATTACCGTGATATTTGGATTTTAGTGGAATACACGACCAAATCTGACGGTGGAAAGTCCCGTGAACGGGCTTTCCGAAGTCCAACCCAAATTAGAACCGCCCTGCACGACTCTAAAAGGCAACCTTTCACCTTGAGCACAAAAAAATTAATTGAAAGGCAATCCTATATGTGAATGTAGGTCTAACAATGCTCATGTGTACTCGGGCGCCATTCGTAAAAGAATATGTTTTGGCTAAGTAGATCCATGGAACACTAAAAATGAAGATACGATAGTTGAAGAGGAACTTAATTATAACATAATCTACGATATACACCATAATGGTGGCTTATGTTGTTAGCCCCAGATAGATAGATTGGGCCATGTCAAATAAGTCATATATATCTAAATGGTAGTTAGGAGTGTACACACCTCTTACCATGAGGCCTGTGTCTTGACAATGGAGGATCACCAAATTAGCTAACAAGCCTAGCTATATAGGTCAGCATGGAACATGTCCATCTTTTCATTTGTTACTCCAAAGATTGAACTAGATTGCTCACCATACAATCCTTGGAATCTAGGATAGAGCGGCGCTGATGTTCAAAGGATGGTACTATTGATGCCTATTAGTTGTCTTTGAGAAAGACTCATGGGGAGGCTACTCATCAAGGTTTCAATAACACTGGTATCTTTTGTCGGAAAGAAGAAAAAAATTGATCTCCTGGAATAACATCTCCAGCTGAAGCTGTTATTTTCCATTGTAATGGAAATCTCAGTTGTTAATTAGTTCTCGTGAGCCCTTTTGAATGATTTTCTTAAATGAATTTAATTACAAGCAATCTTATGGAGCATTTTTTGTTCCGAAGAGCTTAATAGGAGCAACTCTCTGTTACGTAACAGCTTCTAAAACAAGTTAATGGCTAAATGATGGGCATTGTTTAAAGGCTAAAATAGCTGTCATACCTTGCTACCTGTCGGCAGACCGATTACTGTTAGTTTTAGACATCACAATACCTCCTACATGTCTACGTAGTGCTAGAGAGAGAGAGGGAGAGGGAGGGAAGGGCGTGTCCGATGCCCAGTCGCTGTAGGGTTAGATAGAACGTAAGGAGACCAGGGGTGGTAGGACCATCCAGTGCAATTGTCGATGGGACTGACTGCTTAAAAGAGAGATGGAAGGGAGAGGAGGAGGAGCTAATTAACTCTTCTCCTTAGGATAAATAGGGAGAGCTCTCCAACCAAGCAACGTCTCAGGAGGCCAGAAGACAAGCAGAGAGAGGGGAACTAGAGAAAACAAGAGGAAGAAGTTGAAGGCATGGGTCACCACTCCTGCTGCAACCAACAGAAGGTAAAGAGAGGCCTCTGGTCTCCTGAGGAAGATGAAAAGCTCATCAGATACATCACCACCCATGGCTATGGCTGCTGGAGTGAAGTCCCAGAGAAAGCTGGTCCTCTCTCTCTCTCTCTCTCACACACACACACACACACACACAGAGATACATGAATAGGAAAGTAGGATATTTCTATGAGGCTCTCATTCCTTTTGTACACAGGGCTACAAAGATGTGGGAAGAGTTGCCGCTTGAGATGGATCAATTACTTGAGGCCTGACATTAGAAGAGGGAGGTTTACACCAGAGGAGGAGAAGTTAATTATCAGCCTCCATAACATTGTTGGAAATAGGTTTGAGAAACACTACTTTATTCCTTTTGTTCATGTCTTGCATTCAAGAATCGATAATGTGATCGATGATCGCATGTTTATATGCTTTGCATGGAATCCATTTGGCCTGCATGAAATTGGTGCAAGCTTGTTTTCAATTGCCTTTTAAAAAAAAAAAAAAAAAATCTACATGCTTCAAGTGTTTTGAAATAACTTGGTTTTTAAAGCTTACATTTTTTAAATAATTCAATATGCATGGTTGTGTCCACAAAGTCCTAGATAAAATTGCAATTTTAGACCTCACACTTCAATTCTAAGTAAACATACGTGGTGCCTTTTTGTAGATGGGCTCATATAGCAAGCCATTTACCCGGACGAACCGACAATGAGATCAAAAACTATTGGAATTCATGGATCAAAAAGAAGATACGAAAGCCTACCACGCCTCCATCGACGAGTCCACAAAGTATAGAGCTAGTCCAGCCAAGGTTCAACTCCGTTGATCAACTGGATGCCATCATCAACCAAAATTTATCAACAAAGCCAGCTGCTGAGAACATATTTCACACTCATTGTCCTATTTTCACGTTCGACACCGGTGCCGGTGATAGCCGGCCGGGAAGCAGTGCAAGAGATGAGCTTGACGCCACAACCCTAAATTCCAGCTTGTGGAACCCTAGTCAACATCAAGACCAAGCACTGTCCCCTCTCCTAAATTTCTCCTGCGGCATGGACTCAACCTATTTGCCACCCTTGGTTGATGGCATGGGAAACATGGTGCCCATGGAGGCTCAACCATGTTGTGTGGGAGATGATGGGGACACAAGTAAAGAGTGCTTTGAGAAGCAAGAGCTGAATGAATGGGTGGACTCACAACAGTACTCCAACCTTCTTATTTGGGACCAAATGCAAGGCTCGCTTGGTGGAGAAGGTCTCCTAACAGCTACAACCAATATGGACAGTTTGGTTGCTTCATTTCCTTCATCTTTGTAAGGGATCAAATGAGGTGGACATCCCTCTCTCTCTTCTCTCTCTCACGCTCTCTACCCATCTCTGTCTATAATAAGGGTCTTCAAAGAGATGGAGATTATTTATTGGTTTGGTGTTGCTTTTTATTTTCTTTCAAGTGAGGGGTTGTGAAGCTTCATAAAGGGATTGAGCGTGCATGAGTGCAATATTCTTAGATACAATTGAAGATAACGGAAAACAGTCAACAAAGAAACAGTAAGTGATGATATGCTGTTCTGTGGGTCTTCTTTGGTTGTTTGCCATGCTGCTGTCAAATGATAAAGGCTCCACTTTCTAACTTTCATAACCCTTTTTTCTTACGTAGCAATGCTTGGACCTTGCTTGGAGGACTTGCCCTCCTATTTTTTATTGGTAGCAACGCAATAAAAAAGAGATGCTCAGAGTACCCAATCACTTTGGAAAGTGTTAGATCATTGCTTCTCTTTGTACTATTGGCATCATTAGCTTTTCAAAAAAAAAGGACGACCTACCATGCAGCAATTTGGATGAGGTGAGAATAGATTGCAGCACTTTTATAAAATACGTCTCTCTATTCTTCGCCTAGTCCTTTTCTAATATATAGGTGGAACCAACCACATCTTTTGACGAAAGACAACTGCAAGACCAAGAAACCAAGACCTCGTGCCAAAGAAATTATTAGAGTCCCTTGCATCTCAAGTGGAGGCAGTGAAGGCAATAGTGCAATGTTCATCTACTGAAGAAAAATCAATGGATAATTTAAGGAAAATGCCTTTTGGACTACTGGTGCAAGCTTTAATTAACTTGCACATAATTGGGAGGGAGAGAGAAGCACAAGGACAACGGGGAAAAGTGGAAGAATTAAAACTCTTCATCCAATTCTACTAAAACTAATTTCATTAGCTGTTGTTAAATGCACTTGGGCCCCCTAAACAGTGAAGCCTCAAGAAAATCACTAAAAACATAAAATTTGAGATCCTCCAAAATTTGCTGAAACTAGAATCCTAAAGCAAGGACCACACTGGCGAAAGTTCTGAAGTGGTTGGGTAATCTTCAACTTATTGATGTGCATTGGTCCACAAAATAGAGGAATTTGAGGCTATGATTCACTGGAAGCAACTCCAATGGTGCTCCCAAGTCTTGGAAGGCCACGGGCAGAGTCAGGGTGAGGGCTCCAAAGAGACTGGGACAGATGTGGTCCTAAGACTAGGACATGAGTTATCCTAAGATGGAGGCGGTATGTAGTTCTTCACGAACTTGAGGTTCAGGTATTAAGAGCCTGAAGGAGCTTGGTTGGTACTTCGGAAATCTAGGACACAAGATGGAGTAAGAAACCAAAGCCGGAGCTTGAAGGCTGCAAAAAAAAAAATTTCTATAGGTTAGTCAATTCAATCCAAAACTAGGTTGGTTAAGTCTCAGAGCACAAGCAAAATAGAGAGCTGCATATTCGAGACTGCTGGTACGGCATAGGATTGGGCCGGCTTAGTTTTAGATTGAGCCGATCCAGTAGAACTTAGCCGACTCAGTGCGTGGGCAGAGTTATGCGAGGATCTATTTTAGACTAGGATTTGAGTTGATCCTAAGGATCTTAAGATCTGGTTTGAGAGGTCTTAAGGGGGCTAATTCATGTATGGATCGGATCTAGATCCAAAGGATGAGAGCATGGGAGACATGGGTGCACATGGGCTCGATGAGTGCTTTCATGTATTGGATTAGTCGGAGAGTTTTTTGGTCGAGCCTAATGGCTATGTATAAATACATAGGTTGTATTAGGATTTTCAAGATTGTAAAAGCTATGGAATACAGACCTTTTCTTCCTCAATTCTCTTCTTCTCTTCTCTCTAGAGTTGCCACCCTAAGGTTTTTGAAGAAGCCTTAGAGAAGGAGGCATCTCCCTCAAGCCCAAGGAGGGAGGCACCCCATCATAGATCCAGATGGAGGATCAGTGATGTGCTGCCCATAAAGAACGTCACAGATTCTTTCAGATCTATGCTAAAGATCAGGAGCTTCTGTAATATGATATCGGTGCTTGTGATGTCAAGGATGATTAATGTTTGAGTGATATCATGGGTCTATAATTTGGTATCAAAGCTAGATGATGCCTGAAATATTGTGGACGACAATATGGTATCAAAGCCAGATTTTAGAGTCTGATGGTACATGGAAGGAGCCAAGTTTCAGAGTCTGATAGTGCATAGAAGGGAAGGAGAAGTCGTACAAGATAAAATCAGAAATCTGCACAAGGATTCCATGGTATGTCTCAAATCTACCTTATTGTTGCTATGGTTTGGTTAACCGAGAGCAGCGAGTTGAAGGTGGAGATTGAGAGGATTAACGGAAAGGAATTTTTTTGGGATGGAAGGATTTGGTGCATGATTTGCTAATCGATCTTGATGAAAAGGTCGAGGTGTATGATGGTTATGTGACAAGCAGAGAGCGTTGGAGTGCTGCAGTAACACTTTTTTGGAGATACAGGGCTGAGAAAGGCTCGACGATGCAGCAGTCGAGAAAGATATCTCAGTAGAGAGCATCAATGTTCTTTAGGAAGATGGATAGTGGAGAGCTATTGAAGAGAGACTTTTCAAGAAATAATGATCGAAGGAAGGCTGAAGAAGTAACTATACATCCTTCGATGTCTGGAAGGTGGGAAAGTAGTCGAAGATGTATTCAATGGTTCGATCAGAGCATGGATTTGCGAAGTCTTGGGAGTGATGGAGATGGACGATCCATGGAGGTCTAGCAGGTTAGGGCTGGGCGGCTGTAGAGTGGCGTAGAGACGAGTCAGAAAGCGCTAGAGTGCTGTAGGAGCACTTTTCTGGAGGCACGAGACTGAGAGAGACTCAGTGGTGCAGCAGCCAACGAGTGTATCTCAGTAGAGAGTGTCGGTGGTATCTCAGAAAGATCGGGTGCATATCTTAGGGAGAGCCAGGAGGTCTCAGAGAGCGTCAGAAGGTCTCAAGCAGTCGGAAGTATCATAGATCAGATTTCTTCTATAGGAGCACTAGGAAGAATCGTGGTTCAGGTGGAGGATGGTTCTCCAGATGCAACTGAAGTGATGGCTGGTGTCGGAGCAGAAAAGAAGGACTAGGATAGAATTTTCTAGGATTCAGTCACTGGATTCAGAAGAGTTAGATGAGCTCTTGAGTTTCGGAGGTGCCCGCGGATTACAGAGGTATCCAAAATGGCTTCGAAGGGATCCGTAGAGCATGAAGGATTTGAAAGGGCAGCGACGGTGTTCGAGGTACAGCGGCAGGCTCAGCAGTGCAGCATTGAGTGGTTGGCCTTGAGAGACTCGATGATAGAGTCGACTTCTACGGCATCAGGTGGACTTCGGATATAGGTGGAGTTCCACAGTGGTGGCTTCACAAGTGGAGAGAAAATTTGGCATGAGTTTAGAGCGTCGGTGATGCACAGTTCCAGATGGAACGACATGTGCAGGAGGATAGACGTAGTTCTGAGGAGACCATGTTAGGATTTGCAGCGAGTGTCGGTATAGGAACGTTGCCGATTCTCCAAGGAAGTTTAGGACAAGTGATGCAGCTGCTTAGCAGAAGGGATCCTATAATTTTAGGATGGTGCAGAGGTGCAAACACAGATTTTCAGTGGTGAAGGCGGTCATCCCAAAGGCCTTAAGGGTGCACAACAGCTGAAGAGGATTGACGGAGGCGATGTTTGCATAGGTACTGTTGAGTGCACAGGGATAGTGTGATCATGCAGGAGGGCATTGTCGAGAGGTTTGCCAAGGCTTGGGAGCACCAAGATGGAGATTGTGAGGATTTGTGGTGCTCCCAAGCCTTGGGAGGCCAGGGGCGGAGCCAGGGTTAGGGCTCCGGGGAGGCTAGGATAGATGTGATCTTAGAGCTAGGATAGGAGTTGTCCTAGGGTGGAGGCGGCATGTAGCTCTTCACGGACTTGAGGTTCAAGTATTGAGGGCCTCAAGAGGCTTGGTTGGTGCTTCAGAGACTTGGAACACAAGGTGGAGCAAGAAACCAAAACTGGAGCTTGAAGATTGTAGAAAAAGAATTTTCTGTAGGTTAGTCGGCTCAGTTTAAAACTAGATCGGCTAAGTTTCAGAGCACAGGCAAAATAGAGAGCTGCACATTTGGGACTACTAGCATGGCACAGGACTAGGCCAGCTCAGTTTTAGACTGAGCCAACCTAGTGGAACTTAGCTGGCTCAGTGCTGAGACTGAGTCAGCTCAGTACGCAGGCAGAGTTATGTAAGGGTCTGTTTTGGGCTAGGATCTGAGTTGATCCTAAGGGTCTTAAGGCTTGATTTGAGAGGTCTTAAGGGGCTAATTCATGTATGGATCGGATCTAAATCTAGAGGATGAGAGCATGGGAGATATGGCTGTATATGGGCTCAGTGAGTGCTTTCATGTATTAGGTTAGCTGGGGAGTTTTTTGGTCGGGCTTAATGGCTATGTATCAATACATAGGTTGTATTAAGATTTTCAAGGCCGTGAAAGCTATGAAATACAAATATTTTCTTCCTCAACTCTCTTCTTCTCTTCTCTCTAGAGTTGCCGCCTTAGAGTTCTTGAAGAAGCCTTAAAGAAGGAGGCATCTCCCTCAAGCCCAAGGAAGGAGGCATCCCATCATAGATTCAGGTGGAGGATCGGTGGTGTGCTGCCCATAGAGAATGTCACAGGTTCCTTCAGGTCCGTGCTAAAAATCATGAGCTTCCGCAACATAATATCGGTGCTTGTGATATCAAGGATAATTGGCGTTCGAGCGATATCACATGTTTATAATTTGGTATCAGAGTTAGGTGATGCCTGAAACGTTGTGAACGATAATATCTCCATCATCATTCACATGTAATTACTAGATTCTTATCATATTTACACTGGATTTTACCTCTAGAAATGATGGATATTTACTTGATTTTACTGATCTGAACATTCTAGCATGACAATGTAGTGGATGCACGAATAAAGCAAAAGGACCATCACTCTTCTGCATAAGAGCAGTGCACACCAGAAGGTGTGGAAAATATTGATATCCGAGATACTGTTAATGGTACAGGAATGATCTATGTTAGAATCCTGGACACTGTTGGAGCAAATGGAGGAAAAAAGTTAAGGTTCAATAAGAAACTTTTAAAATTAAGTTCCTGTAAAGATCCAAAAAGAATTCTTTGAAATTTGATTCAAGAATAAGAAAAGATGGGGCAGAGATAGTTATCCCTGTTGAGGTACTTCTTCCTGTTTTTGCTTGCTGGAATTTCTTATTCCTCGGTGGATAAGCTCTGGGGCTAATGGTTTTTTGTGTCCTTGTAAAGAGGAGGCGGCAGGACTTACTGAAGGCCTTGTTTCAGGATAATTGTTATTCCATCTTCTACCTTAAAATACTATTCCAGAGATAATCCGGCTTGACCAAAACAGCTATTTCTCTTTGGTGGGCTAAACTACAATATTCATAAAGCAAAACTATCTAAACATGGCTTTGGCTCCTTAATGATATAAACATGCAAACCAGAATTTTTTATCAGCTCTTCAAAACTTAAAATGTTCCTTATATAATACCACCTAAAGGCATTTTAAATAGGGCTTTTTTTTTTTTTCAGTGAGCATTTTTTATAGGGTTGAAATGAGTATTACAGGCAAATTAGTTGGACCAAATCAAAATCCACTCGCTTCCAGTTTGACCTCCAGGCTAAGTTAAATTCACAAACAATGTTGCACCATACATAATCGATTATGCTCAAACCCCACTATAATGTTCCCTTTTTAGGTGATTGTTAACTCAATAAATTTAGCTGTGTTACCAGCCGATACCATACCTTTATTATCTCAGGATGGTTCCCTGACATTATTAGGTCACGGTAAGCCCTTTATGTTGAGCTCCTAACTCTATACAGAAAATGCTTACAGAGTTACATAGAAACCTATATGAAAGAAACAAGCACACCTATCAATTATTGCAAAATCCAGAAGAGGCTTGTGGAAGCTACGGGACCAAGTACCAAAATTTTTGGTTTCAAGCCCAGCTTGGAAAACCAATGGGTTCATTCGTTGGTCTCTCTAAAGACATGAGTTAGAAGAGCTACCTTATCCAGCAGAGTTGGCTCGACATTAAGTTTTTTTCGATAAATCCATCCAATTATAGTTTCTGAACCTTCGATCAAACGGTGACCGCAAAGTTCTTGAGTGGCCACCTAAATTCCTTCCCGAGTGGCTTAGAATTCAACCTCATTAATGGATTGGGGTTGAAGAGAGCTGAATCCAGCATGAATAAGTGAGCCCATTTGATCTATAATAAGGTAGCCAGAGCATGGTAGTTAATATTTTGCCTGACTTTTTTGCTCCCTATATTCTCCTCTAGAATGAGGTAGAATTTTTTCCTCTTTTGTAATTAGTCGAGCTTTTTCTTTAGGCAATTCAAAGTCGTTCTAATTGAGGTCATCATAGTCCTCCTAGCACCCCAAAACCACAAAGTTGTTTAGACCTATTATATTCTAGGAAAAGTAGTGCACCACTATTTATTTCTTCATAAATAAAAATGCCTCGAATTCTCATTCCTTCATCTAGCAGCTAGCACTCTCATGCTGTTCGATTCTCAAATGAAATATTTACTTTCCATCACTAAGCTTCAAGGATTATCCTTTTCTTCCTTGGTTCTTGCAAAGCTTTTTAATTTATGTTCAGCACATGACGAACTCATTGTTGAAATTAAACCACATGGTAATGAAAGTACGATGTGGTGGAGAGATGCACTCTTCGAAAGTTTTCTCGCCGAAAAAAAGGTTAGGGGTAGAATGCAATCCATCTTTCGACCTCCAAAGATTTCGATCAGTTCTCTCAAACTCCGATTTACTAACTACAGCTTCTTCTGTCACTTGCACGAATTCACCATCTCAAGACCACAAAGAATGCTATCCAGAATAAATCCATGATAAAGGCATTTGTGATTTGATGCTAAACAAGGTACAATTTAATTGATGAAGAACGTGGTACCGCTTTTTTAGTATTTCTTATGGGTTAAAGACAGCAGAAAAGACCAGCTCCGTGCATCAATTCATCCCCTCACCAACACTATTTCCTTGCGCATCACACCTTGAACGATCATTTCCGATCAGAAAAATCACACCACCGAGTACTCGGTCTAAAACTTTACCATCCATAAATTTCGGTGCACGGATAAAAAGTACAGCAACACTAGATGTCAACCAATTCTGATGCTATTCCACAGCTGTCGGATATATCTGATGGTAGCAGCATCTTCAGACCTGATATTGAGAATTGTAACGAAATTTCAACTGTTAAACCAACAAAAGAGAAGTAAACGAAAGTAGATGCGCAGGCTTACAGCGTTAGTTTTATTGCAAGTTTGACTCAAATTCTGACAATTATGCATTAGAATATGGGACTGATTACAATTATTACCCCGACATGAGGTTTCAGTTTTACCGAACATTGTAAAATATCTCGTAACCTCCCGAATAATCCAGTGGACTGTAAGATTAGGGAATGCCAATGAATGGGCCTATACGTAGCTTCTTTGCTGGGAAGTTTTTTAGTACCGTGTGCAACCGGGGCTGGAAACCAGCTGCATCAGTACCGCATATTTTGTCCTGCATTAACTCGATCGCTTCAAATCTGTAAACGAATCATCCAGAGCCATCATCCAAGTAATTTAGATTTAATACTATGAGAAGAGGGTCAAACAACATCAAGCACGGATGTAGAATTCTTCAACTACTAGTCGGAGGAAGAAAAATGGACCCATATACATCATTGCAAAAAATTACCGCCATTGTCACATGCAAAACCCTCCACGGTATGTTTTTGATCTTTGTTTTTCTTTTCTTTGATCCACTAAAGCCTGCAGATCGTTTGTTCAGATAAACCTGTCACACAACATTCCAACACATTGCAGCTGCCGGTAGAAACAAAGAAAAAAACCAAACTAAAATTAAGAAGCTTCGAGAATGAAAAAGTACGAGGGATGCAAATGCATATTATAAAAAATTATGATCATTAATTTATCAGTCCAAATGCACAACTCAACCGAAAACTTATATCAGCCAAGTCCAAGAAAGAACAAAAGATGAGAAGGGAGAGAAAAAACCGGGACATCACAGATAACAACCTAATTTAACCTGATTCAGACCCTTCACCAAAAGAGACGTTTTCCAACATCTGTGGCGTAAAACCCAAATTTCTAATCGACCTCTTCCATCTTGCTTTCCTCGTTGCCATCCTCCTCCAAAGCAGGCATACCAGTATCATCACCAGCAGCTTCATCTTCATCAATGCTCAAGCCTAGCTTCAGCATCCGGTGAATCCTCCCAGCAAAAGTGTTAGGATCATCCAAACTGAACCCAGATGTCAGGAGAGCAGTCTCGAAGAGCAGCAGCACCAGATCCTTCACCGACTTGTCGTTCTTGTCAGCTTCTGCCCTCTTCCTCAGCTCCTCCATGATTCCATTCTCTGGGTTGATCTCCATCGTTTTCTTGCTCGACATATACGAGCTCATGCTACCGTCCCTCAAGGCCTGAGCCTTCATAATCCTCTCCATGTTGGCAGTCCATCCATACTCGCCGGTAACCAAACAGCAAGGGGAATCTACGATTCTATCCGACACCACCACCTTCTCAGCTCTGTCACCCAAAATGTCCTTCATGACCTTGCAAAGGCTCTCGAAAGCAGCCTTCTTTTCCTCCCTTTTCTTCTTCTCATCCTCACTCTCCTCAAGCTTGAGACCCTCCTTCGTCGCTGAAACAAGCTTCTTGCCATCATATTCCTTGAGCTGCCCAACTGCATACTCATCAATTGCATCCACCATGAACAGGACTTCATAGCCCTTCTTCTTGAGCTTCTCCAAGAAGGGAGAGTTCTCAACGGCCTTCTTGCTTTCACCGGTAATGTAGTAGATGTCCTTCTGCCCCTCCTTCATCCTTGTCGCGTAGTCTTTCAAGCTGGTCATCTCATCACCACTCTTTGTGGAGTGGTACCGGAGGAGATCTGCCAGCTTGGCCCTGTTCTGGCTGTCCTCATGGATACCCAGCTTGAGGTTCTTTGAGAAGGCTTCATAGAACTTGTTGCAGTCTTCCTTATTCTCCGCAATCTCAGCGAACAGTTCAATGCATTTCTTCACCAGGTTCTTCCTGATAACCTTCAGAATCTTGTTCTGCTGAAGCATCTCACGGGAGATGTTGAGAGGGAGATCATCTGAATCCACGACACCTTTCACAAATCCAAGATACTCCGGAATCAGCTCCTCGCAATTGTCCATGATGAATACCCTCCGAACATAGAGCTTGATGTTGTTCATCTTCTTTCTCGTGTCAAAGAGGTCGAAGGGAGCCCTCCTTGGCACAAAGAGAATGGCCTTGAACTCAAGTTGCCCTTCAACCGAGAAATGCTTGACAGCAAGGTGGTCCTCCCAGTCATTAGTCAAGCTCTTGTAGAAAGAGGCATACTCCTCCTTCGTGATCTCCTCAGGCTTGCGTAGCCAGATGGGCTTCTGCTTGTTCACGAGAGACCACTCATGGGAGACCTCCTTCACTTTCTTCTTCTTAGATTTGGTCTCTTTTTCCTCGTCAACCTCTTCAACTTCACCTTCCTGTTCCTTCTTGGTTTCCTCATCCTCTTCATCACTGATCTCCTTCTCGGTGGTCTTCTCAGTCCAGAGGTAGATAGGGTAGCTAATGAACTCCGAGTGCTTCTTCACCAGATCCTTAAGCCTCCTCTCTTCCAAGTACTCAAGCTGCAGGAAAAATTATCATTGTCATTATCATTATCACCATCATTAAAAAATGATGATCACCGAAATATAGTTAAAGAAGTGTCTATAAATTGAGAGAAACGGAAGGGACTTGTCTTTTACCTGGTCTTCCTTGAGGTAGAGGGTGATCTTGGTTCCCCTGCCAAGCTGCTCACCACTCACATCCCTGGTGACAGTGAAGGAACCACCAGCCTGAGACTCCCAAATGTACTGCTCATCATCGTTGTGCTTGGTTGTGACAACAACCTTCTCAGCAACCAAGCAGAGTAGAACCCAACACCAAATTGACCAATCATGCTCACATCAGCACCAGCCTGCAATGCCTCCATAAACTCCTTGGTTCCGGACCTTGCGATGGTACCCAAATTGTTCACAAGGTCTAGCAGCACCAGACAAACTCAAAAGTGAGAAACTTGATGATACCATGAATCAATTCACAAGCCACTTATCCAATTAGCATAAGATAATCAGAGCAAAGTACAACGGCATCCTATAAAATTCAGGATACTATTTTTCTCCTATATACGTCACTTATCAATGGCAATCAAAGCACAAGGGTGAAATCATGCAGTTTAACGTTAAATATTGCTTCTCTTTGTTACAGAATACATCATAGTAACACATCAAACAACATGGAAAATGATAGAACAATGCCTGCAAAAGACATAATTTTCAGATAACATGAATGAAAAATTCAGTGTTGGAAATGAAATTGAAAATCTTGCTCATGAAAACCCATAACTTGTTTCAAAATATGCTTCTTGATTTGCTCTGTTTCACTTAGCACGGATGGCATTATCAAAAACCAATTAAACAACTCCTCAATTTCACCACTTTCACTAGTTTTGAATGATTCGGCTACAGAAATCTGGGGGCACAAACCTAGAATTCAATCAATTATGCAATGCTAAGAACATCAACCAATATAAGCGCAATAAAAAAGAACAGAACATAAGGCATAAAGCTAACAACATCTTACCGGCTTTGGTCATGCCGACCCCACTGTCGATGATCGAGAGCGTCTTGTTGGCCTTGTCCGGCACCAGCCGGATGAACAGCTCTGGCTGGGCGTCCAGCTTGCTCTTGTCCGTCAAGCTCTCGTACCGAATCTTGTCCAACGCCTACAAAATCCCAACATATCCACAACACCAAATCCCATCAGAATCACAAAACAACGGAAAGAATTCAGCATATATAGTAAAATTGGAGAAAGAAATCATACATCAGAGGAGTTGCTGATGAGTTCTCGGAGGAAGATCTCCTTGTTCGAGTAGAAGGTGTTGATGATGAGGCTCAGAAGCTGGTTGATCTCCGCCTGAAAGGCGAAGGTCTCAGCCTCTCCCATCTGCACATCCGCCATTGCCAGACCTCAAAAGAGCAAGGAAGCAAGAGAGAATGGAGAGCGACGAAGTTTGGAGAGGAGATTTTTTTTTTTGTTTCCTCTTGCGATCCAATACGCGAGGAAAAAAGCGAGGCGTAGTGGGCTTTTATAGAATTGGTGGTTAGGGTTCTAGGTTCTTCTTTCCCCGTTACCATTTGCGCTCTCAACCAATTCTAGAGGGTTCTGATACTTTTCTTTTCCAGGAAATTTGAAGCCGGTTCATTTGTGGATTCCAGAAGCTTCCTCTTTCTGTTTTTTATTTTTGTTATTTTTGTTAAACAAGTTGGGCCTCCATATTATTGGGCCGAAGTGCGCTTGACCGAAGCCTATTACTTATATTTTTTAAAAATTTCTTAATATTGTTTAGCAGAAAAAAAATTCTCTTGAAAAACACTGGACGCTAATTACAAACTCATATGAGAACATTTAGACTCAGCAATAAATGATAGCTGAAGTGGTCTCTATATTAAAAACGAGAAGCCTCCAACGAGACTGAGAGAAACTTCCTTCCAAAAATTACTTATTTAGCAAAGATGGAGAATATCCTTAAGCTTTCCGTCCAAGATGTAATTAATATAATCACATTGACCGCTAACATTCTATCAACTTTGCTATGGCGCTTTCTATATTTTTGATCTAATATTTCCCTGATAAAATGCTAGAAAATCAAAAGCTTTAGAACTTATCTAACTTTTTGATAAACACTAAGAATAAAATATTTCTCTACAATCAGGATAAGTAATATCATTTCCCGGTCTGCATATGATGGATAGATTATGCGTTATGATTAAAGCCATTGATGTCATCTGGTCATAAAATAATGCATGGTGTTGTCTTTGCTGGAAATTTATAAGCAAAATAATATTATATGACATCAAAATCTGGGCTTAGTATAAATAATAAAAATAAAGATTCAAACTGAAGGAAAAAATTTATTTTTCGGATCAGGTTCGTTCAGATCTGATTGGACCAAAAGAAATATTTCAAAAAAAATTTTCTAAAATTCTAATCAAATCTGAGACTCCTCAGATCTAATCTTATTGATTTGATAATAAAAATTAAAATTAAAATTAAATTAAATTTAATTATATCTTTGTTTTGGGTAATCCAATTATTCTGTGATGATCCTGATATTTGTCTAAGATTCTAAATGTAGCCACGCAAGTGTCTGGCCTCTACCAATATCCACTCGAGCAAGATCTGAAGATCTTCTTCTTCTCAATTAATCCTCTAAAAATTAAATCTAGATCTGATCTTGAAGGTCTTCAAAATGGTTTTTAAAAAATAGTCATTATCTCTTACAGCAGTGTTGTCTTCTTTCTTTTCTGGCACCTTTCACTTGCTTGGATCGCACCTTCCTAGGGCCCAAAATCCCTTGGGCATGGAGAGAAAAGAGAGGACCAGAGGATGGCATGGAGAAGAAGAGAGAGGGGCTATGTGGCGTGGGCTAAAGGCAAAAGAAAATGAATTCTAGGCACAGACAAGGTTTATATAGACCCTGCTGCGCCATGCAGCGCCACATCATCCTGACCAATCATGGCTCTTTGTGCAATCAGATCTAAATCTGATTGGTGGGATGGCATCATCTGATCCAATCAGATTAGAAACCCTCAAAACTCTCCTTAGGTGGCACCAAGACGGGGTCAAACAAGTCTTCTTGGTGCCACACTATTTAATCCACTGAAGCAACTGGAGTCCCATCTATATGGGACTCCATCTTTTATCCTCATGGGGTGCATGCCTTCCTAGGCGTGCACCCCCTTTTCTGTCTGCTTTTGAGCAGGAGGACAAGTCCCCAGGTTCTCTTCTATAGGTACATGATATATGGGCAGATGTCTAAGTATTCAGGATCAATATTTTACCAATATCCGAAGACAAGATTTAGCAGGTGATGAAAAATAGTAGGTATTATCTCAAATTTATCTCATAAATTAAGACGACTTTTTTCTGACCTGGACAAGCTCCAGTCAAACTAAGTAAAGGTTCCTAAGTGAGTCCAAATATATTTGGCTCAGTCGAGATAAGCTTTAATGATTGTTAAAAGAGAACATTAGGCTCAATCGTGTGCTAGCAAGATTTTCTTGAACCTAATTGAATCTTATTCAAATTAATTGAACCGGGTTAATTTAATTGATGATATCCAGATCCAAATCCTTGTTTGTGTGATCCAGTTATGTTCAGTTCTGTATAGTAATGGGATATGTCACGATCTCTATCATCGACATCATCAAAATACCTTCCGATAATCAGAACTTTTCTGATTCAGAACAACTAGTATGATCGATCATCCAAATTATTCTAATTGCTTCTAAGATCCATCAGCAGCATATGGTGGCAATCCATCAGAACTGAAAGCGAATCTTGGTATAGCTACCTGTGTGATTAAGTTCCTCTATCTTGAGCCTCGATCGGATTAGGATTAAGGTGATCTTGTCAAATCCTAATTTCCGTCATATGAATTAATCATTCGATTCAAGTCCAATGTAAAAATCCTAATAGAAACTCTTTCTATTATTTTACTCTACCATGGCCATGGGCTCATGGACTTGATTCTCATGATCATCATAGGGCTACTCCTCATCTACCGAGGTAGATAGATCCTCTATTGGTGCAATCCAATTCCTACAATGAACATGCTATAGCCAACATATACCTCAGGATTCCAAATGGCTAGGAGATCGAGTTATGGTGTAGTCAAATTATAACACCCTCAAGGTGAACTGCCGATGCACCTCAGGTCAAAGAACCAGATACACTATTGCAGCTTCGAGGCAGTCATTGACGAGAAGGTAGACTTCCTAATGACTGCTCGAGGTGGTCACGCTCAGTGCCCTCGTTCTCTAACGAGTACCTGTACTCTCACTCCGGTGTCTCTACACCATAGACTCAAGACTCATCTACTAAAAGAAGCGATTGTACACCAACCTTCCGAATCAATCACCATCCTCATGATGATCCTACGGTCGGAAGCATTTTATGAGTTAATAATGAAAATTCATGTCTTAAATTTTTAACTCTTGAAAATATGAACTATCATTACCATTAACTCAAGGGATGTATCACAGACACTAAATACACATATGATAGAAAATAATCCATTTTATTATTTATAGTCAAAATTATAATTTTGCTTTAGAAGTGTATTACAAGTGTCAGCCAATTCTGACTTCTAGGGCACATATATCTAACAAACTTCCACTTGACCTAAAGCCAATTGACTACAAATCTAAGTCCCATCTTCTCAAGGTGGGCTTCGATCTTCTGCTGGCCCAATGGCTTTGTAAGTGGGTCTGCCATATTGTCTGCGGAGTCGACTCTCTTGACCTCGACGTAACCTTTCTCAAGGTAATCGCGGATGAGGTGGTATCGCCGCTCGATGTGCTTAAATTTTTGATGAGACCTCGACTCCTTAGCAAAGGCTATGGCGCTATTATCGTCACAGTACAGAGAACTGGCATCCGATAGCATCACTTTGATCTCTGCGGTGAACTTCTTATATCAGAATGCCTCCTTCGCAGCTTCTGATGTAGCAATGTACTCTGCTTTCATGGTAGAATCTGCTATCACTGTCTGCTTGAAATTTTTTCAACTGACAGTACCATCATTACATACAAACAAACTCTCAGATGTCGACTTTCGATCATCTATATCAGACAAAAAATCTAAGTCTGTATATCCCTGGACTTGGAGTTCTCCATTACCAAAAATTAACATCATATCCTTAGTTCTTCTCAAGTACTTAAGGATACATTTCACAGAAGTTCAGTATTCTTCAACCTGGATTTGACTGATATCTGCTCGTGACACTCACAACATGGGCTATATCAGGTCGTGTACATAACATGGCATACATGAGGCTCCCTATTGCTGAAGCATAAGGGATCTTGCTCATGCGTTCAATCTCCTTCCCAGGTGTGTTGGGACACATTTTCTTGGAGAGATGAATGCCATGTCTGAAGGGTACCAATCCCCTCTTAGAGTTTTCCATGCTAAACCTCTTTAGCACTTCCTCTATGTACATCTTCTGTGAAAGACCTAGCATCCTATTCGGTCTATCTCTATAGACCTTAATTCCTAGAATAAAGGATGCTTCTCCTAGGTCTTTCATGGAGAATTCTTTAGATAACCATATTTTAACTATGGTCAATATAGAAATATCATTCCCAATAAGGAGGATATCATCCATGTACAGTACGAGAAAGATAATAGCGCTCCCACTGACCTTTTTCAAAATACATGATTTCTTCTCGTTCTTGATAAAACTAAATAATTTGATCATATCATTAAAACGAGTATTCCAGCTCCAAGATGCTTGCTTAAGTCCATATATGGATCTTTGCAGCTTGCATACTTTGTGATCAACATCACTGGATGTGAAATCCTAGCGGCTATTCCATATAGATATCTTCCTTAAGATATCCATTTAAGAATGTCGTTTTCACATCCATTTACCATATTTCATAATTGAAATAGACTGCAATAGCAAGCAATGTACGGATGAATTTTAGCATGGCTACTGATGAAAAGATATCCTGATAGTCAATTCCTTCACACTGATTATATCATTTTGCCACTAATCTAGCTTTGAATGTCTCCACATTCCCATCTGTACCAATCTTTCTCTTGTAGATCCATTTACAACCAATAGGTATTATACCTTCTGGTGAATCTACCAAGGTCCAGACTTAGTTTGAGTGCACCGAATTAATTTTTGACTTCATTATCTCTAACCATTTCTCGAAATTGATATCCGATATCACCTTGTCATAGGTTTTGAGATTATCACCATGAATCTCATTACCTATGAGAAACATTTTCTCTATTTTCTCTAAAATAATACCTAAGTACCTATCAGGAGGACGAAAAATTCTTTTCGATCTACGAGATGGAGGAGGTAGTGATTGTATTAGCTCAATCTAATTTGGTTCCATATGGTCCTTAGCTTGTTGCTCTTGTGAGATTTTCTCCTCGAGCTTGATCTGCTTTTTAATGCCACCATCTTGAATAAATTATTTTTTAAGAAAGATGGCATGCCGACTCATAATTATATTGTGATCTTCTAGAATGTATAAATAATATCCTAATGACTCTTTAAGATATCCTAAGAATTGAGCTCTAAAGGATCTATAGTTTAACTTATCCGCTTGTTGTCTTTTGACATGAGCCAGACAACCCCAAATTCTAAGATGACTCAGACTTGGTTTCTTACCATGCCATATCTCATATGGTGTGGTAGGAACGATTTTAGAGAGAATCCTATTTAGTAAATATATAGCAGTTAACAGACTATGTTTCCAAAGAAAATCAGGAAGGTTTGTGAATCTCATCATAGATCGAACTATATCTAATAGGATTCAATTTTTTCTCTATTCTAAAACCCCATTGAGTTGAGGTATTTCAAGTGGAGTCCATTGAGAGACTATGTCATTTTGCTTGAGATAGTCCAAAAATTTTCGACTAAGATATTCACCTCCTCGATCTGATCAAAGAATCTTAATGAATTTTCTAGTTTGCTTTTCAACTTCATATCTGAATTTCTTAAACTTTTTAAAGGCTTCAGACTTGTATCTCATAAGATACACATACCCATACCAAGATAAATCATCGATAAAAGTTATGAAGTAGTCAAAGTTGCCTCTAGCCGGCACATCAAATGGGCCGCACACATCAGTATGTACTAGGGCAAGTAGTTTTGTGGCCCTTTCTCCATGTTCTACAAAAGGAAGCTTAGTCATTTTGCTATGAAGACATGATTCACAAATTGGATATGAGTCAAAAGTCAATAAACTCAATAGCCCGATTTTCTTCAATTTGTTAATCTTATCTTCTGCTATATGACCTAGCCTTAGGTGCCATAAATACCCATCGTTTGGACTATTCTTGGGTTATTTTGATCTTACGACATTCATATTATGCTCGATATTAAAGATAGATATATCAATATGTAATTGGTAGAGATCGTTAATAAAAAAACTACTTACAATTTTATTTTTTTCATAAAGAATATTATAATAGTCCTTAAGAAAACTAATTATATAGCCTTCTTATGCTAAACATGAAATAGAAATTAAATTCCTACTTACAGCAGGTACATAATAACAATCCCTAAGTACTAAATCTAAGTCAGACGGTAGTTGAAGAGGGTAGATTCCCATAGCCACAGTAGCAATCCTTGCTCTATTTTTGACGTATAAGATCATCTCACCATCCCTCAGCCTCCTGCTATGCTCAAGACCCTATATGAAAGTGCACAAATGAGCACTAGAACCAGAGTCAAGCATCCAACTAAATGCAGAAGAAATCGTAAGATTAGATTCAATAACGAGCATACCTCCAGAAGGACCTATTTTCTTCTTATTCTTCAGGGTGGTCAGGTATGTAGGGCAGTTCCACTTTTAGTAGCTGTCAATATTACAATGCAAATACTTTTTTTTATCAGCGGCTTTTTTCTTCAACTCTGCCTTCTTTTTCTTTCCATCTTCCATCTTCTATTTTTTCACAAATTTCTTCTTTCCAAAAAACTTTCTCTTGGAAGAAGTCCATTTCATAGCAAGTACTGAGTCTTTAGAACTTTTCATAGAAAGCTCAGCAATAACTAGCATATTCATAAGCTCGACCAAAGTATTCTGAAGTTTATGCATATGGTAGTTCATGATGAACTGCTCATACGCATCAATCAAGGATTGCAGAATTATATCATTCTGTAGATTCTGGTCTAACTTCACTTCGATCTTCTCAAGCTCTTTTAAGTCCTTGATCATCATCAAATAATGATCTTGGATTGACTGCCCATCATGCATTTTAGTCTTAAATAGTCATTTAGTGATCTGATATTTAGCTGCGCGACTCTGTTCACCAAACAACTCTTGTAGGTGAGCCAATATTTGACGGACAATTTTGATATCTTCATGTTGGTGCTGAAGCTCATCAGACATCGAGCCCAACATGTAGTATCTAACCTTATTATCTTTATCCGTCCATTTGTCAAGAGACGCTCTTTATTCAGCAGACGGACGAGCTGGTAAGGTGGGGAGATCCTGATCCAATACATGAGTCAATTTTTCGAAATCTAAAATAATTTTGAAGTTTCAAAGCCAATTCTTGTAATTGGATTTGATCAGTCTATGGATGTCCAGGATACGAGCTAGTGGGTTGGACGCAGATATTTTTTTTTCTTGTAGAGAGTCAAAGTTTCTAGTTAGATTTTATAATTAAGATCTGATCAATTTATTTAAAAATTTAATTTTTAAATAAATTAGCTCTCACTATTTTCTCGGATCCCTATACTTTCTTTGTAGAGATACGAAAATCTTCATGATTACTGATTTTTAGTAGGTGGTGTAGTTTCACCAACTGACTCATCACCTCACCTAATAGTTATTGGTGATGGGTTAGCCAATGAGTGAACAACTCTTGTCTAATGATTCTCTAATCATGGTGCATCCAGACTTGGTCTCTAATTCATGAATCTCACCATATTTGAAATATTGATCCACTCCTTAGTTAAGTCAGACCCACCATTTATACAGATTGAATTTTTAATTAGATCTCTCATCATATTCGAAATAATGAATCCAATCCATCCTCCAATCCATAGTATCCAATACCTAATAGACATGGTTGCATCTTTTCGGTGCAACTGAACCACAGTGACTAACCGAGAATAATCAATGCTGGGAAGGGCCCACACATCTACAATGATGGAAGACTTTAGACTTAATCTTTTCTTAGGAAGATTTGATTTAGGTCTCTTTAAACTTGACTTGACATAGCCATAACCATTATGACTAACCTAATGGCATGGGTTAGCTCGGATTATTAGCCACCTTAGATTAGGACTTGGTCGACAAATATGATCAGGTAAGTGAGATCGATGGAAGAGATATGCCATTAACTTGATAAGAATGCATTCGAGTCGAGTAGCTCTCAATTAACTTACCTTAAACACTAAAATATTGAACCAAAATCAATCGAATTAGCTTACAATCCAAACTCTAACCACTGAGCCTAATTAGGTCTTAACTTGATCGATTACTCATATGACTCGATCTTGACCCAGATTTAATCCTATTAGGCTGGTCAATTTAAGTACTCTAACAAACTCTTGATTCAGTTTGATCAACCATTAGATCTAATTGAGCTACCCAAGCCCAAACCCAATTTTATAAATATATCTAAAATTCTCAATTTTAGATCTAATATATTTCATAATCTTAATTTTTAATTAAGTTTAGGATTCATAAATAAAATATGTATATAAAATTCTAGGATTTCAGGATCTAGAATTTTGCAGAAAATAAGTTTTGATTCTGATTAAGGTCGAACGCGCAGCACCCCTACACATCATAAGAACATCCCATCGAATGGAAAGAGAGAGCCTTTAAATTCTACTTCGTTTTTATGATCGGATGGCCAAGAAAAATACCTTAATCAGAAACATGATAAATCTACAAAACTAGTTAGATCTACATCATATATCATATATATATAAATTAATCTAACTAAAAATATATTTTGCATACATCTCATGTATCATATCATGCATATTTTTAGATCTAAATTATCTCATAAATATCTAAAAAATAAGATTTAAATTTGATCATATCAAATTAAAATTTATTCTAAAAAATTTTGTAGAACTATTCTATAACTAGTCTAAACATGCATATATCATATCTCATATGAACAAATTAAATAAATTTATTTTTTATTTTTTAGATCTAATTATAATATTTATAATATCAAAAAATAGTAAATAAATAGATCTAAAAATTATAATTAATTAAATTAAAATTATGATCATACTAGACTATACATAGAATAATTCTATTCCTAATCTAGTAATGCATCTCATACATCTTAGATTTAGATTATTTAATTTTTAATTTTTTAATTTTAGATCTAATCACATCTAATGTGACATCTGAAATCATCTAATTATTAGATCAAAAATAAATTAAAATTAGATCTAATAAATTATGGAACCTGGCTCTGATACCAGTTGAAGAAAAAAATTTATTTTTTGGATTAGGTTCGTTCAGATTTGATTGGATCAGGAGCAATATTTTAAAATTTTTTTTTTAAGATTCTAATCAAATCTGAGACTCCTCAGATCTAATCTTATTGATCTGATAATAAAAATAAGAATAAAAATTAAATCTAATTTAATTATATCTTTATTTTGGATAATCTAATTATCCTGTAATGATCCCGATGTTTGTCTGAGATTCTAGAAGTAGCCATATAAGTGTCTGGCCTTTACCGATATCTACTCGAGCAGGATCTGAAGATCTTATCTTTCTTAATCAATCCTCCAAAAATTAGATCTAGATCTGATCTTGAAGGTCTTCAAAATGGCTTTTGAAGAACAACCGTTATCTCTTGCAGCAGTGCTGCTTTCTTTCTTTCTTGGCATCTTTCACTTGCTTAGATCGTACCTTCTTCATGCCCAAAATCCCTTGGGCATGGAGAGGAGAGAGAGGACCAGGGGGTGGCATGGAGAAGAAGGGAGAGGGGCTATGTGGCGTGGGCTAAAGGCAAAAAAAAATGAATTTTAGGCACAGACAGAATTTATATAGATCCTGTTGTGCCATGCAGTGCCGCATCATCCTAGCCAATCATGGCTCTTTGTGTAATCAGATCTAAATCTGATTGGTGGAATGATATCATCTAATCCAATCAGATTAGAGACCCTCAAAACTCTCCTTAGATGGTGCCAAGACTGGGTCAAATAAGTCTTCTTGGTGCTACACTATTTAATCCCCTGAAGCAACTGGAGTCCCATCTGTATGTGACTCCATCTTTTATCCTCATGGGGCGCACGCCTCCCTAGGCATGCGCCCCCTTCCTGTCTGCTTTTTAGCAGGGGACAAGTTTTCAGGTTGTCTACTATGGGTGCATGATATATGGGCAAATGTCTAAGTATCCAGGATCAATATTTGACCAATATCCGAAGACAAGATTTAGCAGGTGATGGAAAATAGTAGGTGTTCTCTCAAATTTATCTCATAAATTAAGACAACCTTTTTCTGACCTGGACAAGCTCCAGTCAAACTAAGTAAAGATTTCTAAGTGAGCCCAAATATATTTGGCTCAGTCGAGATAAGCTTTAATGATTGTTAAAAGAGAACATTAGGCTCAATCGTGTACTAGCACGATTTTCTTGAACCTAATTGAACCTTATTCAAATCAATTGAACTGGGTTAATTTAATTGATGATATCCAGATCCAAACCCTTATTTGTGTGACCCAATTATGTTCAGTTCTGTATGGTAATGAGATATGTTGCGATCTCTATCATCGACATCATCGAAACATCTTTCGATGAATCAGAACTTTTCTAATTTAGAACAACTAGTATGATCGATCATCCAAATCATTCTAATTGCTCCCAAAATCCACCAGTGACACCTAGCAGCATATGGTGGCAACACATCAGAACTGAAAGTGAATCTCTCGATGCAGTTACTTGTGTGATTAAGTTCTTCTATCTTGAGCCCCGATCGGATTAGGATTAAGGTGATCTCGTCAAATCCTAATTTCCATCATATGAATTAATCATTCGATTCAAGTCCAATGTGAAAATCCTAATAGAAACTCTTTCTATTATTTCACTCTGCCATGGCCATGGGCTTATGGACTTGATTCTCATAATCATCATAGGGCTACTCCTCATCTACCGAGGTAGATAGATCTCCTATTGGTACAATCCAATTCCTACAATGAACATGCTATAGCCAACATACACCTCAGGATTCCAAATGGTTAAGAGATCGAGTTATGGTGTAGTCAAACTACAACACTCTCAAAGTGAATTGCCGATGCACCTCAAGTCAAAGAACCAAACACACTATTGCAGCTTCGAGCCAGTCATTGACGAGAAGGTAGACTTCCTCATGACTGCTCGAGATGGTAACGCTCGGTGCCCTCGTTCTCTAATAAGTATATGTACTCTCACTCCGGTATCTCTACACCGTAGACTCAAGACTCATCTATTCAAAAGAAGTGATTGTACACTAACCTTCCGAATCAATCACTATCCTCATGATGATCCTACGGTTAGGAGCATTTTATAAGTTAATAATGAAAATTCATATCTTAAATTTTTAATTCTTGAAAATATGAACTATCATTATCATTAATTCAAGGGATGTATCATAGATACTTTCAAATACACACTGTGATAGAAAATAATCTATTTTATTATTTATAATTAAAATTATAATTTTATTTTTAAAAATATATTATAAGTGTCAATCTGATTTCTAGAATATACATATCTATCACTAACCAAATCTGAAGTGGTGTAATTGGACGTGTCAAATTAAGTTAAAATTTTAGATCGGAACTACAGTTGGGTCCGGCATGAGGCAGATCGGGACCAGACCCAATCCACTTGCAAACATTCCGTTATGTCCAACATTTTTAATCCAATCTCCTCACCCGCCTCCGCCGTCGTCGGCACTCCCTCCCTCTTCCGCCTCACCAGCTGTGCCATTTTCTGACCTTTGGCTCCCTGCAAGAGCCAGCGACCACGAAAACCTCTGCAGTCGAATCGAAAGTAAACGAAAGGACAATTATTAAAAATATTGAAGAATTAAAGAATTATAAAGAAGGAGATCGAAGAAATAGAGCGATCCATTGTTATTTCTCGAATGTCTTCAGGTCCAGTCCACTTCCCTTCTCTCTAAATCTCTATTATCGTTCTCTAAACCGTAACCCTATCCGTTCTCTTCTCCTAGAGGCAGTTCTCCGGCGAATGGCGGCCTTCCTCTCTCCTTCTTCTTGCGCCGTGAGGCAGGGGAACTCTTTCCTGTGCCCATCCAATCCCTCCTCTTTAAAACGGATCCCCCAGCGCCCTCCTTCGATCGGCACTTTCCGTAGATCGCTTGTTGTCGCGGCGTCCTCGAGTTTTGCCAATCAGAATCGCGAGTAAGTTATTGATTTGAAGCTTCTGATGTTTTGAGTTTGATCGTGCGAGAAGAAAAGAAAAAAAGAACAGGTTTGATCGGTTGGAAGATGGAACCTTTCAGGTTTGTGATTGTTGGTGGAGGGAATGCGGCGGGCTATGCTGTTCGGACTTTCGTCGAGCATGGGATGGCCGATGGTCGGCTCTGTATAGTTTCCAATGAGGTAGCTCTGTGGTTCCATTTGCTCTTCTTTCCTCTTGGCGATATTTGTGCTAAGATTTTCTTTTTCTGCTTTTTATTAGCTTATTAAGTATAACACTTGGATTTTTATATATGGGTTGAATGGGCTTGTTTTCTGCTAAATTTCTATTTGCATACAGTTCGGGTAATTCAACTCTGTTTGATAGAGCTGAGTATAATTTCGGAAGAAGCTATCATTTTTCTTATTTTTGATGATCTAATTGTGTTTATCGATTGTTAAGTGGATTATTTAGAATCTCCTATTAATCATTTGATTTCAATCTTCTGTTGTAACTCATCGAAGCATCTATTATAATTGTGTATTATAACATTTGTGGTCATGCAGGCTGTTGCACCATATGAACGCCCAGCATTGACAAAAGCTTACTTATTTCCTCCAGATAAGAAGCCAGCACGCCTACCTGTAAGAACTGGCTAACTCTTGGTAGTGGTAGGATTATTTTATGGTAGCATGTGAATTGAGGAAATTGTGACCTTAAAGAGGTAACTGATTTGTTATTGCTGTGACATAAGTGACGACCAAGATAATATTACTTTATAGTAATCTATGTGGTATTCAATATTTGGTGAAACATATAGATTTGTGATCTGACGAAGTTATAGGATCTTATATTATTCATTTTGTCTTAATCTAGTGCCACTCATCAAAATTTCCAAATTCTTGTTTTATTAGGGTTTTCATACTTGCGTTGGTTCTGGTGGTGAAAGACAAACCCCTGAGTGGTACAAGGAGCATGGTATAGAGGTATATGAAATGATCTTATTCTGCTTTCTTTGATCTTTTGTTCTTACTCAGTTTTCATTATTTGTTAGCCATGCTATTAGAGTTTGAATATGCTTTAATATACGAGTAGACATTAACTATGGATGTTATTTAGAGTCAGAATAAACACATCCACTCGGAGAACATTGAGTCGGCTTTGAAGACATGGAACGGCCCAACATACTCAACAGCAATTCATCTGTTTTTCTTAAATAAATTGTCAACCCCTCTTTTCATTCATTTAGTGCGACTTTTTTTTTCTTTTTTTTTTTTGAGAAAAACATGCCTAGGCTTGTGACATGGAATTTCTAGGGTGAATCATGGAAATGTCAAATCTTCAATATAATGGAGGAAGAATGAATAATTCAATGTAGAAAAGAGGAGGGAGTTAAGATTTGTTGGCTGCCACAAAAACAAAAGATGTTATCATTCTTCAACAATTTAATTCATTGCCAATGCTGTGCCAATGGTGCCATTTGTTGAGATAATCGATTTTTGTCTTTTAATATGGAATATGAAGAGTTGCTGGACAAGTCATTTGCGAAGTTCCGTAGGAGACCTGATACAAGAATTTTGATGGAAAGGCCAGCTTGAAGATCCCTAGCAATAAGGATTTCTGCCTTCCTCTGTTTTGCAGTTATCAGACTTACAGGTAGTGGAGGGAAGCTCAGTATTTTGTGAAGTAATAGATAGGCTTGAAGATGGCTCAGCTACATTATGGAGTTGTGCTTTTTATAAAGGGACTCATGTTGCTATTCTGAGGAAAAAATAACGTCAGCATGAGATTTAGGAGGAAATATTTAAGTAACTAGTTTTATATTGTTATAAGGAGTTCGTGGATATTCAGTTTGCCCACATACTACATAAAAATAACATATGAAGGTTCTAGCGTTCTCAAAGTAAATATTGTATAAGCTGAGTAAATTTGTTTTCCATGTGGATAGAGCCATAATGGGAACTGACTCAAACATCAGAGGACAAGGTAAGGGTCCCAGATCTTGATCTCCAAGTGATTCAGGTCTGTTTGTAGAAAGATGGAACCTAAACTGTGTTATCCTGTGTCATTTGCAATATAGTGCAGAAAGTTGATGTTACATTGTTGAGTCAAAACAAAAACTTGAACCAAATTACTTGATCCATAGTGTAAAACAAATGGGTTAGATCTTGTTCCTAATTCTAGAACAAAGAACTAATTAGTTCAGTTCTTGCTGATGTTGGATTGTGCCATTCCAGTTCATTTGCACTGTAACATCTGGAAGTTGGGGCCCATCATGGATGATTGAGTTAACTGCATTCACCCCAACAGTGCCCTCAATTTGCGTATGTAATGTATCAACTTACCTGGAAATGCATGAATATTTAATTTTTATTATAATATATCCATGATCCAGAAATATGGTAAGTCTATAATAGATCTGTGGTCTATATACTTTGTTTCATATGCATGAGTTTTTGTGCATGTGTTTGCACTTGCATTTACATGGACTGATTCCATAGTGGCTTTCAAGTATGTGATTAAGCTTTTATCATTGTGTTTCTCTTGTTTCTTGGAATGCTCCAGAGTAGACAGGCCGTAACCCAATCTTGTCTATCATTTCAAGGTGCTATATCAAGATCCAGTGGTAGACTTTGATGTCAAGAAACAAACTCTGACTACATCATCAGGGAAACTTTTGAAGTATGGATCCCTTATAATTTCCACAGGTTGTGCAGCAGTAAGGTATTGTGACAGCTTTTGGTTTATTACCGTTTCCATTTTATTTAAGTTCATGGTTTTCCATGGAAAGTTTATTTATTTAGTGAAATATATGTCTAGTTTCATTTGTGAGATAATTTGATTTTATGCATAATAGAAAGATATCCAACTTAAATTTGAGCGGAAAAGAAAATTTTCAATATTCTCTATGTAATTTATGGGACAGGATAATAAATATTTTTACATGCTTTTACTTTTTCTATACTACGTGATTCTCACCTAAATATTAGGAGCCATGACTTTAGTATCCAAAAGGCTTTAGCTTTCATGCTGATTTTGTTGAAATAGATACTTGAATGTTGTTGGTCTATAGCCAACAAAGTACTACTGGCTGAATTTTAATGGATGCTCATTTAAGTTGCATGACAGAGTTTCCTTTTGCGCACTCCTGTCTTTGTATGTAAAAGTACTCTTTAATTTTGAAGTTGCCTTGTTGTTTAATCTACTCCTTCCACATAATCTTGTGATTTTACTTCACTGACCTCTCTACTTTGACCAAGACCTGGATTTCCTATATTAAATTTTTAACCAGTAATCATCATTCTATCTCATAGAGTCAGCTTTATGGATCAAGATATAATGGATGAAATCTTGAGTATGTTACATAATCAGCTCTTTACTTGATATGGAACCTTTTGGAACTGGTGCTAGTGCATGTCCAAGGTAACTTTGAGCCAGAGAGGGGCCTGAAATGAACCTGGAAGTTATAGTTGTTGGGCAAGAATACTGTGCAGGCCCGAAAGAGTCTAGAGAAAGCTTTCATATAGTGGTCTAGTTTAATCTTTTGAGGACCAAAAATTATGCCAATGATCTAGACTGAACCCTGATTTTTTTCAATTTCTGACATTAGATACGGATAAATAAATTACCGGTTAGCTTTTTAAGTTTGTTTCATGCCTGTGGGCACTTTGTGCTTTAAAAGCATGATAATTATTTCCAGATGTACATTTTAAGTAAGATTCCATTCTTCGAATTATAGTATACCTTATATGAAATACATATACAATTCACTATTGTTGTCATAACTTAAAATGTCCAAAACTACAGTTTGAATGTGAAACAAAAAAAATGTTTTGGTCGGATCAAGCTTCTCTCACCTCTAATTAAACTAATAGTTTATATAGAGAGTTGTTCAAACTAAGGTTTTAAATCACATGAGATTGGGTTGTCCTGATTTTCCCGTGGAATGGGACATGCCATCGTCTTGATACTTTCTGACACTTAGTATAGGAGATGTCCCAATACGTGCCGATCGGGATGCTAGGATGATGGTGGGACAGTCCTGTGTCGATACATAGGATGGTATCCTATCTCAGTGTTCCATGAGACATCTCTCTGAAACTTGAATCCTTGGTTCAAACTTCAAATAAGATAAGTAGCGCAAAATATTTGACCAAAAATAAGCTTCTCTTGCAAAACTTAAAGAAAACTTTCAGTCCTCTTGCTTTAGTAAAGAGCTGATTCAAAGATGTTGTATCTACAAATGGCTGACCATCTTTGCTTTTCAACATTTGTGGATACTTAATGCTTTCTCATGCAAAAGTCATCACCTGGAGATAATCTATACCAACGTCTTATTGATTATGTTATAAATGAAATTAGTTGCATTCATATTTCATTCCTTTTTATGCTACGTATGGGTGGACTAAGGTTTTACGTCCCAATGGAATGGGGGCATCCTAACCATCTCGTCTTGTTCCTATGAGAAAACGGGACTGGAACAAGGTCGGGACTTTGAAACCCATCCAAGCAAGGAGAGAAGAAGAAAGAGAAAAGCAAAAAAAGAAAGAAAAGATGAAGAAAAGGAAAAAGTAAAAGGAAGGAAAGAAGAAAAATGAAAGAAAGAGAGGAAAAAAGAAGAAAACAAAGGAAATAAGGAAGAAAAGAAAAATAAAGAAGAAGAAAAGAGAAAAAGAAAGGAAGGGATGAGAAAAGAAAGAAAAGGAAAGGAAAGAAAGGAAGATAGAAGAAAAAGAAAGAAAAGAAGGAAAGAGAAAAAAGAAAGAAAGAAAGAAAGGAAAGAAGAAGGGGCAAAAAGAAAGAGGATATCTACTGGGATGCATAATTGGGACCGCTACCGGGATGGGACAGGACAGCGGAGCATCCCGTTCCGTGAAGAAACTGGGAAACCCCCATCCCATGGTATTTAAAACCTTGGGGTGGACCAATAATATTTTGAAAGATCAACGAATTTAATAGCATGACTTTCTTTTAGTAATACTTGTTTTCAGAATTTGTACCTTTAGGTAATTGGTGTTCTTTGATTTCAGACTTCCGGAGAAGATTGGAGGAGATTTACCAGGAGTTCATTATATACGTGATGTTGCTGATGCTGATAGTCTAGTGTCTTCCCTGGTATTTGCTGCTGTTTCTGCAGATAATTTTAGTGTTATTGGATCTCTTGAATATATTGCAATGTTAAGATTCCTGAATTTGTATGCTAAAAGCTTTGATCATCTTTTAAGTTATGTTTTATAGTGCATCTCATTTGTGGTGCTAATATTTTTTTTCTCCCTTTTGCCATGAGACTATTTGGATCCCCTTATGATTGATCTGGTAGTCTTATATACAACATTGAGAATCATTGGCTGGTTATAATCTATGTGAAGTAACAGCTGCATCCTTTGTCGTTTGTATGTAGATTGAAACTAGGATAACTTCATCTTACATGAAACTTATAGCATATTCAGTACTACAAAAGGGCTTGCTTAAGCTTTGTTTGGCAAGCCAAAAGAAAAAAAATGCACAAGGATCATGTTAACACTGTTTTTTGCTTATATGTTTGAGGTTCCAGATGAAGTAGACAATGTGGTATATTTGTTTCTTGCAGTTCAGTTTCCTGAAAATGAGACATTTGTTGCACAAACAGCTACATAATTCATCAGTATATGTTTCAGTACCTTTTGTGGTAGAAATTGACTAATTGCTGTTGTTTTCTACTGCCTTTTCAAAATATGTATCATATTATAGTGGATTATGTTATAAGTATATTGATTTTTTTGTTTTTCAGAATGTTACAGTTCTAGAGATACATGTCTCTATCACCAATTTTTCCTAAGGATTAGAATTTTATGGCTTTGAATTCTGCTATATCTTCATTGATGGTTAAGAATCTCTTTGTTGAAGAGTGGTCATTGGGAAATTTGATCATTTCATGTCATGCATGCAAATTGAGGCAAGTTGCTTCCAAATATAAGAAGCCTTTCTGCCTATTCTAGCAGATTTAATGTTGCCTGACAAGTTTTAAATATACATGTCCTATCAAAATTCGATCCATGAAATTCCTCTTTATAAAGGAGCATTTAGTCTGGGCTTACAACTTTGTAATGCTCATTTATGATAGGCTGGACTTTGGGGACGATCATATGTGGATGTTAATTGATTAGTCTGAAATTGTTTAGCGGCTTCATATTCCTTTTCAGAATAGCACCAGGTATCTTGACATCCTTTCTAGTTGAAAGATCTTTGAACAGGTTGATGAACCCCCCCCCCAGCTATTTTCCAATACACAAGACTGCATAGGTAGGTCATTCAGTTTGAGAGCAGTCTCCGTTCAACGCTTTATTATCTGTATAGACTTTGTCATTACTGAAATCCTCATTAAGTCACAGGTACAAAAATAAGATCTTGAACCATTAGTGTACTCAAAAGCTCAACAATATAAAAGCTTCATCTTCAATGACCCTTCTTTTTCTCTCCCCATATATGCATGGCATCATTCAACTACCATTTTAGTTACATGAATGTTTTTTGTAATAAGTGGACCGGGCTCTTTTCTCTTTGAACTAGTGTTGCATGGATATGGACAGGAGAACCAGATTTAGATGTGTGTCCGTCTGACTTGGCAAGGGAAAGTAATATGGATATAGGGACGTTTAGAAAATAATTTCAACTACAAAATATGTTTAAATATTAGAAGGGATACATTGAGAAAATAATTTCAACTACAAAATATATTTAAATATTATATAAAATAAAAAATTTAAAATATTATTTGTTAAGAGCTCCCATTATGCATATTTCTTATCCAAACTTTCCAATTATTAATAAATGACTTTTAGTACCTAGATCAAACTCATTGTGGAAGAGTCAAACTCTCTACCAATTTCTAAAAGCTATATTCAAAAAAAAAAAAAAAAGTATCCAGGTCTGACATGCATCCACTTTGGTACATATATTACATGGATTTTGAAAGCTGGATGTGAGAGTCAAGGTAACATATATTTGAACTAGATAAATCTGTCTATAAAGTGAACACGATCGATGTGGATCATAGCACTTTATCAAGGTTGTTGTGTGTTTTATATGGAGGCATAGAACTAGTTAGTTACCCATGCTTGTGCGACTTTTTAATGGTTTGAGTTTGATCACTGAAAAAGAACTACAAATGCTGAGTTATCATTTCAAATTTTAAGTCAGTCCTTTTTGCCATCGTAGCATTCCTACATATTCTTTACCTACTTGCAAGTTTGAAGTAGAAGGCCTCATATTTCTGATGTTTCTTAACACATATGCAGCTATTTGTTCCTGAAGTTTATACTAAATCATGATCATTGCAAATTCACCTGGTTTTGTAGGAAAGAGCCAAGAAGGTTGCTGTTATTGGTGGTGGTTATATTGGCATGGAAGTAGCTGCTGCTGCTGCTGGATGGAACCTTGATACAACTGTAAGAGTGTATTTTTTAATTGGCATCATCTATACCTTTTTTGCTGAAAGTTTGGTCTTTATCTTGTTATGGTCCCTGGCAAGCCGGGACCTTGGGAGGGGCGGACTGGGTAAAGTGGCTGCCCTAGGACTTGAACCCATGCCATTATGCTTGTCAGCCCAATCATTTTACCATGGAACCAAGCAATGACCCCTCTTTATATGGTGAAAATTATTAAGTCAATTATCATTCCAACTTGTTAGACATTACTAATTCAGCATATAACATCATGTGTTCATGTAAAAACATTGTTAGATGTCACACAAAATATCCAGACTAATGTTTGTGACTTTATTTGTTCTTTTAAGAACCTTAAAGCTTAAACATTTATTGCCAAGTCAAGGCAGACAAATATAACCTTAAACATTTATGTAAAGGCAAAGTCTGGATTTTTCTTTTCTTTTGTATCAATTTCTCTAGCTGGTACCAGTTTGCTTAGAAAGCAATTGTGCCATAAAAACACATCCCTGAGTACTGGCAGGGAATGTTACATAAACTTGTTAAAACTTTCAGGCAGGATATGGAAAGGTATGATTAGTGCATCTCTGAACTCATTTTGAGCACTTAACATGATTTTGACTCAGCTACACAGATAATTCCTTCTAACCATCTAAAACATGCATCGCTGGATTCTGTTCCAGTAGAACTTGAACTGACACATGGATAAAACATTATATTGGCAACTGTATGGTTCTGGTTGTATTCCAGATATTTCAAGTCAGATGTTACTTACTGCTGTCTTTCCTGCTCGGGCTCTAATTAGTATAACTTGTCTAAATTGCAATTTTTGTGCCGCTATTCTTCCTTTTCTTGTTATATGACTTGTTTATTAGTGGATCATGTGGTGGTCAATTGGTCCCACAGGAACTTGCTGTTGCATGATTTTCCTCTTTATTATATGAAATATATTTTTAACAGTAATAATGATTTAAAACGTCGGATTTTCTATTTTCTCCTTTACTGTTTTTTGTCAAGTGCAACTATGTTCTGGTTGTGACATTATCTCTTGATTTGGTTTCCAACTGTCTATGCACAGACTTGATATACATATTATTCTGTTTTACTGAATTGTTGCTTTTATGGGGCTGATTGTGGGGCATGGGATCTAAAATGAAAAGGATAATTATTGGCATTGAGAGGCTTCTTTTTTTTGTTAATTATTGGTCTAACTATTGCTCTTGTTTTTTGTTCTTACTACCAAAAATCTTCTGCATAGCTCATATTTCCCGAGGAGCACATAATGCCAAGATTATTTACACCTTCTCTTGCTTGGAGATATGAAGAGCTTTATCAGAAAAATAATGTCCGGTTTGCAAAGGTAATTTACCACTTCGTAAATCATAATGATATTGTTGATTGTCAGAAACCATTGATGCCTTTATTCAGAAAAGTTTTTTTTTTATTCCCATCAGGGAGTTCTTGTTGACAATTTAGAAGCTGGTCCTGATGGAAGGGTGGCTACTGTTGTTCTTAAAAATGGATCCACCATAGAAGCAGACACGGTATCACTTTTTGTTGCTTGCGATATTGGGCCTCAGCTTTGCTTTGGAGAGTTTGGCTTTCTAAATTTTTGAAACTGAATTTTAACATTAATGGTTGAGCATTCCAGTTCTCATTGTTGAAATTAAATAGGATACTTTTCATGCGCAATTTACAAGTTTTAATAATGCACTTTTTAAAAAAAAATAATACTTATTTGTGATATTTCCTATCTTTTCAGTTCAAAGTCAGATAGTAAATTGTAGCTTTTTTTAATTAATGCTACACTAGTGTTTGCTCCTACATTTGGTGTGCGTTGGGGAGGTGTTGGGTACTTAAGCATAGCCAAAAACCCCAGCTAACATAACCATCCAGCTAGCCTTTTTGAGTGAGGTCATGGTTTGTTACAAGTGAACCTTGCATTGGATATATCTTGAAATTTTGGATATATCTTATGAGTATCCCCAAAGATATCAAATGTAAATCAAAATTATTAGCACAAGAAAATGATCATAAACCAAAAACATAGATTTAAAATATTCATGAAAACTGCCATGATGGCTTTCATTATTGGTGAAACAGAAGTTGCATGATTCCCATACTAGATTGTGGTGCCTGTTGAGGAAAATACCTCGAGATTCAGTTCATAATAGGTCTATAACGAGGTCCAAGATGACGAACGGAATCCAACGAGCCCAAGAACAGTCCAAACGGAGTCCAGATGGAGAAGATACGCGCAAGGGAGCGCAGGAGCGAGTGGGATGGCCCATGGACCGTTGGAGGGGCCCACGGGCCGGTGTAGGCCTGTGGCACAACGGGCCCAGCCCGGCAGCGCGTAGGGGGTGCTGGGCCAACCGCATGCTGGGCTGGCCCAGATGCGCGCAGCGCAAGCCGCACGGGAGTGCACAAGCCTAGCAGCAGGCGAGGCCCGCGGTCCACATGCACAGTCGTGGACCAGTAGGCCATTTCTCACAGGTTTCATGGAGTCCACAGTGGATCGGCATCGGTTTCCCTATCGTTTCTCGCAGCTCATGGGTTTTTGATGGACCAAGTGCGCGATCAGACGACTCTGGAGCGAGCTGGTCGTGATCGAACGGTCAGAAATGAATCCAAGCATGATCAAGCATTATCTGAGGCTGATTTGCATGATTAGACGACTTTGGTTCAAGCCGGTCATGATCGGATGGCCAGAAAGTGATCTCGGATGTATTTAGGTTTCCTAATAAAACACTGTTTTGATGATTTTGGAGTCTATATAACTCCGATTGACGAATTATTTGTTGCATCGGAAAGCTGGTGACGTTCTGGAGGTGCTGAGAGGCTTCTTGAGAGGTTTCAGAGAGCTTTTGTAAGGATTTTGGGGCTTCGTGATGAGAGATTCTTGTACAAGGGTTGAGTGGTAAATTTTTCTTGTATTTGTTTGATTTTATTTCTCTCATAGTGAAGTTTGCATGCCCTATGGAGGTAGATCTTGGTTTAGTCTACGTACTTGATTGTATACTGTCTCTTGTCTTTTATTCTTCTTTTTTTTCTCTTGCGGTATCTACACGTAATCGAGTGTAACACAAGTGATATCGAAAAGGTCCTGAGGTGGTGGTATCCTGGCCAGGCTTCCATAACAGCACCAACCTAGAAGGAGCTTCTAGCAATCTCTAGAGCATCCTCTATAGAAGATGCGCTTCTAATATCCAAAACATATTCTTTATGATACCCAGATGCATTTCAAGATATATCCAAAACATTACTTGGGTTACCTGTAACAAACCATGACAGATATATCTTAACAAACCATGGCTTTCTAAATTTCTGAATCTGAATTTCAAGATATATCCATTGCAAGTAATGTTTGGGGATATATCTTATGAGTTCAGTTTAATAGCATCCCCAAGTAATGTTTTGGATATATCTTGAAATGTATCTGGTTATTAAATTGAATATGATTTTATTTTTAAAATTTGGCTTTTCTACTTTCTGATCTTTTGGTGATTGTGCAAAGATGTAAATCTCAGCTTCTAAAGAAGAATGTACATTTCAATCATCATGTAAAAGGAGTATTATCCTCTTTTATAGATTTAAAGACTTCCAACCCCTTTCTGAACATACACAATCTCCTTGTTGCTTTATGCTAGATAAATTTTCAGGAAATGTTATCAGCTGCTATCTTCTTTAACCAATGAAAATTTAATTGGCAGTCTCATTAAATGTTTACATGAAGATTTCAAAACTAAGTTACTCAAGTGATCTTATGCACTCACAAATGCAGGTCATTGTTGGAATTGGTGCGAAGCCAGTTGTCAGCCCCTTTGAGGTTGTCGGGCTGAACACAGATGTTGGTGGAATACAGGTCCAACCGTCCAAGAATTTTTTTTTTTATACTATTGTAACTTTATGCATTTATGATTCACCCAAATTTTGCAGATATATATAATTATCGAGCCTTTTAGTTTAATTTTGGATGTCTTTTTCCTTCTTGACTTGTTGACATTCAATCAAGTCAAAGGTGCTGTTAATTACCATTCTTGAAAACTTCTACCCTTCGTATTCTTCATGTTCAGTAAATATGCTTTTTTTTGGTATGATTCATGATGCATGAATACTGCTGCCAGAATGGCTATATACAGGATGATTTCTTTAAGATTTGAAACTTTGAAATCTGCACCTGTACTAGCATGAATTAGAATGTAATAATTGATCTGATAATGTCTTCCTTTTTCCACAGGTTGACAGCCTTTTCCGAACAAGCGTACCTGGTATTTTTGCTGTTGGAGATGTAGCAGCGTTTCCCTTGAAGGTAACACATGCTTTTGATTTCCTCCTCATCTAAAAGCACCAAGAAAGTGATGAAGTTTGCCTGAACAGATGTACGACCGTATGGCACGAGTGGAACATGTTGATCATGCTCGAAAATCAGCACAACATTGTGTTAGGACACTTCTAACTGTTCATACTCAACCGTAATTTTATTCACCTCTGAAGCCCACTGATTTGCACAATCTTCTTTTTGACGTGGTGTTCCTTTTTCCCAGTATTCATATGATGTCTTGCATATAATCCAGATATGACTATCTGCCATACTTCTATTCAAGGGTTTTTGAGTATGAGGGAAGTGCAAGGAAAGTGTGGTGGCAATTTTATGGAGATAATGGTAAGAGTTTTAAACCAAAAATTGACAAAGCATATCTGGAAATGGAAAGATGATCTCATCATCATCCATTAACTTGGTCTTGTCTTTTACTTTAAGCAGTTGGTGATACGATTGAAGTTGGGAATTTTGATCCAAAGATTGCCAATTTCTGGCTCGATTCTGGTAGTACATGTGAACTATTTTATCCGTTCTCTAATTTTGGTTTAAACCTTTTATTGACATTTGAAGAATTTGCACTCACAGATAGCAGACTGAAAGGAATATTTCTTGAGAGCGGAAGCCCAGAGGTAACCATGAGCTCTCATTCTTAATGGACACTCCTGAGATGTAGTAAATGATTAAATCTTGAATGTTGAGCAATCATTAAGTGATTCACGTAATTAGATATTTGACACCATTGAATGCATATAGACCCTCTGTAAAATATTTAAGTTAATAGCTTGCTCTTACTTTTCAGGAGTTTGCACTTCTTCCTCAACTTGCTAAATCCCAGCCGGTTATTGATAAAGCTAAGCTTAGAAGCGCATCTTCTGTGGAGGATGCTCTAGAGATCGCTAGAAGCTCCCCCCAGGTTGGTGCCACAGTCTAGAATGGGAATCATGCAACTTCTGTTTCACCAATAATGAAAGTCATCATGGCAGTTTTCATGAACATTTTAAATCTACATTTCTGGTGTCTGATCGTTTTCTTGTGTTAATAATTTTGATTTATGTTTGAGATATTTGTATAAGTGGTTACTCTGGTTATTATTCGATGCTGCTTTTGTGAAGTAGCTTGAAAGCTTTTTCCTTTTTTTTTGTTCTATTTCGGGCAAAATGTTTTCGGTTAGGGTTACGCCATTTGGATTTGAGGTCATAGAGATACTGATGAAAGAGGACCGAGATAGAGATAAATTTATCACTTATAGACTCCATACTTGCAGTAGCGAGCAGCTAAATTGATCACAAATTTATATTGTCTGCATAATGTTCCTATCAGACTCTTTTTTTTTTTTTTTTTTTTTGAACTTCAAAATGCCAAGTGGCTAACAGAAATGCTGAACCAAAATAAACCTTAACTTAGAACACCATTTAAATAAATCAAAGGACAATTTTTTCAAAGTCCATGGTAAATTCTTAGTTCTCTGACCATTTCACTGCTACCCGTGCACGAATGATGCCTCGAATAGATGATTTTTATAGCAGTAAATTCTTTTTTGTTTGGGTAACGGTAGCAGTAAATTTTGTGATGAAAAATTCTTTATGGACCACATGTGGTGGAGAAAAAATGGACTACTTCACTAGATTGTATCATGTAGTACAATTAATAAGAGGTTGTGTATTTAATATAGCTCAATTTTTTTTTAACTAAAATTGTTTTTCTTATATGCTGTCACTTTTTCATAAGATGCAATAGAATATTATCGGATGCAACAAGAGATCATAATATGGTATCCTATTTATTTTTATGACATCCCGATAATTATTTTTATGATGCAACAGAATATCATAGGATGCAAACAAGGTGTCATAATATTATTATGATATATATATATTTTTTTGTGATAGTTGTTTATAGGTTACAAATAGAATATCATAATATTATTATAATATGCTATTCATTTTTGTAACATCCCAATAATCATGTATAGGATGCAACAAGATGTCATAATATTATTATTTATAAGATACAATAGGATGTTATAATATTATTATAATTCTTATCTATTTTTGTGACATTCTGATAGTTATTTATAGGATGCAATAGGATGTTATAGGATATAAATGGGATGTTAGAATATTATTATAGCATCCTACTCGTTTTTATGATATCTCGATAATTATTTATAGGATGCAAAAGGATATCATAGAATGCAAATAGAATGTCATGTTATTATTATAACATCCTGTTTATTTTTATAATATCTTAGCCAAGCATGAGCAAAATAGAGTAAAAGAAAGGAAAGAGCATTTTAATCAGAAAAAAAATTGAGAAAAAGGGCTGAGCTGTATTAAATGTCTGTCTTCTTATTAATTATCATACATGGTTCAATACAGTGAAGTGGTGATTTTTTTTTCCATCACCCTCGGTGCACAAAAGACTCATTTAGTTCGCAGAAAGTATTTTTCTTTTTAGCAAGTAACTTTTTGGAAAGTCACTTTCTGTGAATATGATTTTGACATATTTGGTTGATTATAAAAAAATGATCTATTTCAAAATGGTTTATATTTGGTTGAACATCCACCGTTTAGAAAAATCATGTAAAATATCTATTATATCCTTAATAGATATAAAATCATACATTTTGCTCCTAATTTTATATAAATAATAATATTATATTTATATTAATATAAACATAATATTAATATATCATAATATAATATTAGATCATAATAATTTATTATATTAATAAAATACTAATATTTTAATATTATTAATATAAATATAAATATAATATAAATATAGTATTATATAAATATAAATTTTATATTAATATTAATAAAAATATTATATTAGTATAAATATTAAATATTATAGATATTATATTAATTATATAAATATAGATATTATATTATATTAATATTTATAAGAATAATATTTATTGATATTTTTAAGAATTTATATGCTCTGTAATCATATATTTATAAAAAAATATTTTTTTTTAAAAAAATGTCATCGCTTTTTATCTCATGAAAAATCACAAAATCTATCTCCTCCACGTGTTTCCACTTTCATAAGAAGTATTATTTGATGAAAAAAACTTTTTTTTACTCTCTTCTCTTAAAACTCCACAGGAATTCTCTTTCCCTCTCCACTTCCCGTGGATTGAGTCCAAAGAATTTCTCATTCCGTGACATCCTTGTCGTAGGAGGTCTAAAATAGGTACGATCTGGGTCAAATGCGTCTTGGACCCGGAAATAACGGTAGCCCATTCCGAAGGCTTTCCATCGAGCGGAAGCTCCCAGTATTTATAGCGAGAGAGTATAATAATGCATAATCTTTTTTGACGGTTGTTTTAAACTTTTTGGGGTTTCAGATCCAGAACTCCGGTTGGCTGAGCAGAGGAAAACAAGCTAATGCTTGTTCGAAGTGTAGCATTGCTTATGTTCTACCAAACTTGCGGGTCATGTTGGCTGATCAAAACTTTACCGTGTTGAGGAAAGCCGGTAGCCTAGATTGGCTTCCAAAACTACTTTCAGAATCCAACCTTATATAGTTTCTGGTGTAACAATTAAACTTGTGTTTCTACCATCACCTGAATAGCGGGGTTCCAAGAGTTAGACCTAATTATTGAGCGTGCAATGGGATTTGATCAAGTTGGTACAATGTGCAGCTTCAGCTCGATTCAACTTCAACTCGAGCTAAGCACTGACCCACCATAAATTAAACCTGAACCGCTTAATTCTCCATTGGGAATATCGAGTAAATCTTCCAAATTTCATCAAATTTGATTTGCAAGCTTTAAATTAAAAAAAGCTTTGGTAATTTAATGATTCGCGAAATTAGTTTCATTAATATTCATGTTGTTTGTAAAATAACGTTTCTTGCAATTTAAATGCTCAATCTAATTAGAGGTAAAGATTACTTACTTGGGTGTTACCTTTTTTTCCCTTTCTTGTATTTTCAAACACCGGGTAGCTTGGATGAGGTTACCGATTGAGTGCTGAAAGGTTATAGTTTAGCTAGTTGTCCCTCAATAAGTAATTTGTATCAAAAAATTATTGTGTAATTTTAGAGGAAAAAATTCTATTTAACTAAAATTTTTCTAGACATTGTATCATTCATTATATCTATTTGTGAAAATTGAGTAATTTATGCAGTATACTCTTATGGGCTAAATCCTATGGGATGTACGTTGGTCTGCCAAGTTCATGCTAGCCAGTTGGGGCATGAGACATGTGGCATCGCAAATTAGTATGAGCAGGTGCAAGTTGAAACAAAAATCTATTCAAAGATTTGCATCATGACCCTTTTTTCTAGGCGAGACCATATGATGATTTATATTTAAAAAAGATCAAATGTAATTAAAAAAAAAAAAGAAGCATGGGTCAAAAAATAAAATCAAGGGAGCTCGAGAAATTTGGAGGTGTTGGTACAAATAGTGAATATGCAAACAGCAAAAAATTTCTCGAGGAGACAAGTTTCATTTAGCATATCAAATCATTTTACGTATGTTGAGCAAGTTTTGCACCTCCATATTGTAAGAGAAGCTAGTGTGGCTATCTTTTGTAGATTAACTAAATGCATGAACCAAAAAATGAGTTACTCCTAACCCAAAAATGCATGAACCAGGGTGACAATTCCATTGGGTACACCTTAAAGCCTGGGAAGGCAGCCATCTCTAGCTGCGGTTGAGCATTGGTAGCAAGAATATTCTGGCTAGTATGATCATTATCAGGGAGAGAGAGTGAGGGACTTACCTTGTTGGCAGTGGTAGTTGGAATCTTTGATGAGCTTGGTCGGCATCGAAGAGGAGAAAAGAGACTACTTTGAGAAAGCTAGGCACGATCATAGAACTCATCATGGGAGCCTTTTATAGCCTAAATAGGCCCGCATTACCAAACGGTCCAAACTTGATGTAAGTTCGATGCAGATGGAGCCATTCAGTTTGGGTTGTGGTTGATCCTTGCTCCTAAGGTTGTTGTTTTCTCATCACAGTAAGACCCCTCCTATGCTACTTTTCTTTGCAACCATAACTCTATCATTTAAATTTTCTTCCATCGTATTTTATTTGAGATGGGATTGGTTTCTTCTTACCTTCTATTCTATATTATCCTCATCCCATTGAAGTCGGAATCTAGACTCTCTGGCAGACTCCTGCAATATGAGCTGGAGTATAATCAGGAGGAGAAGGAATCTCTGCCCCTTGTCTGATACACTGACGATCATACCATCTATTACCATAATAACTCCAGCGAAATCTATGTCTTATCTTTTGGTGAGAAAAATTCTATAAAATAGAATCTTCTTGTTAGAATTTGTCTGGTGGAAAGGATCTTCTAATATTTAAATTAATCGGAGTTAAAAAAATAGTAAAAAATAGCTAGAAATGTAAGAGTTTAATAATAATAAGAAAGGCTTATCCCAGTCTTCGTTTATCTATCTTTTTATGAGGATAGAGTCCGTCAGTGTAACTTTCATTCGTTTAGTTACTAAAATGCAGGAATTACTGCATCAACCGTGGACAATCACCGGTTCTCATCTGATTGATATAGTCAGTTTTCTTCTGATCCTCGAATCAGTTCTAAATATCTCACGCGAACACCGTCAAGAATGCAAGTTCGGCTGTAACGTGTATTCAGATTTCAGGGGAGATTACGGAACGCTCAGCTTAGGCTCTTAGCTCCCTGCCTAGAAGGAAACTTCCTGGATCCGGGCTTCTGGTGTGAGCCTTTAATTTATTCCAAGGTGGACCGGACATGCTAAATTCCAAACAGTTTAGATGATCGAAACGTATCCGAGAAAGCACCCAATGCACCTCATTGCCCACCCCTTTTTTTTGCCGCTGAGGTGTCGCTCTCTAAATCGCGTCGGATAGAAATTCGTCCATATTTCCCATTTTAACCAGCTGGGCCCCACGAGACATCCCTCGTCACGTGATTTTCGTTCTCCAGCAGGTGCGGCACGTGTCGCGTCCCGGCGCTTCTTCTACTCCTCCCAGCGGCAGCGACGTCTCTGATATCCGGATCCCGTCACCGCCCCGGCACCGATGGGATCCCGCGTTCTTCTCGCTACCGCCAACGGCCGTCCGCCGGCCGTTCCGACTTGGCCGAAACAGGGCCCGGCCACTCCGATCCTTTGTGCCGGCTTTTCGTGTCGGAGGCGAGGGAGAGCTGTTCCTCTCCACGCCCGCGGCTCGGCTTCGCGAGGCCAATGCGCTCCCCTGGAGGCCAAAGGCGCGGATACAAATACCGAGGTTTTGGTGGCATTAAACGGCGCAGAGGAGGGGAAGAAGAAGAAGGGTTGGATTCATTTCGTTGGTATCGGAGGCTCTGGTTTATCGGCACTTGCTTTGCTTGCTCTCAAACAAGTAAGCTCTTTTAGTTTGGATTTGGATTAAGCTTAAACAACCACGTCCACGTTGTTATCATTTCTTGTTCGTGTTCTCATTGCTGTCATTTTGTTATATTCTCATGTCTTCTGAAGCTCTTCTTGGTGTTTTTAGTGATTACTGATTTACTTTAACTGATAAATTTTAGGCTGCATTTTTGTTCCGCATGCATATAATAAGCATGTTATGATATAGATTCTTTGTCCTCAGTTTTCTAAAAGTTTTCAATTTTTCTCTAAAATATGGTGAACCTTATTGATTTTCTATATTGAAACTCAGGGTTTTGAGGTTAGTGGCTCAGATATCATGTGGAGCATATTTATGGATGAATTGCATAAAGCTGGGGCAAGGTTATCAATAGGGCACTCAGCATCGAATATGGAAAGGAATGCTGGATCTGGTTTACCTGATGTGGTTGTTGTTTCTAGTGCTATTCCTGCGGATAATGAGGAGATTGTGCATGCAAAGTTAATGGAAATTCCAATGTTGGTACTTTCTGCTCTCTCCTTTTATGCTACAAACCTTTTTATGTCTGGAGAAAGCCACACTTGCCATTTTATCTCACACATGCAGATGTAAATTAACATATGGGTCATTGATATAACTCATCATGTATGAAATTTCCAACAAAATTGTTATGTTTTATAAATTGAAAATAAAATTTTAAAGTCAGTCTAGTACTTAGTTTGTGTGCAGCAATTGCAGCAATGAAAGCTAACATTGAGCACCTTTTTTCAGTACATCTGACATGATTGGTGGTGGACCTCATAAAATTGCAGTTGCTTTGTGTCCCCTATGTAATTTCTGCGAACTGTGCCTCTGTTTTGTGCATATGTATTATATCCTGTGCTAGATCTTTTCACTTTCCTCTTCATCATAAGTGAGGAGATGTTATGAATTTCACAACAATCTTGATTAATCAAATTTAAGATCATCAATATGGTATAATGACTTGGAAGTCAAATAAAGATAATACACATTTGAAAACTTGAGGCCTTGATCATGATCTAAATAAAATTCCAAGCATGCTTTGCTCTAGTTGTTTTTTCATTCTTTCTTTCCCCTCCGGAGTTAAAAAAGGATATCTAGTTCTATTAGCACCATGTACTGCTACGTCAATTTTATGCACGGTATTCCCTATGTGTTTGCGGAGACAAGTTTCTTCATTTTTGTTATCACTTCCCTTTTCCCATGTCATTATAAGTTACCAGATGCTATCTATTCCTTTTATGTCTGGCAAGTTCATATAAGTTATCTATCATCTGAATTTGATGACATGCTACAAACAGAAGTTCAAGATTTAAAAAGTTGCAACAGTCATTTCTATAATACATGTCCTATCAACAGTTGACTAGCTAGCCCATACCCTTCTTACTTGGTGTTATTATTCTCAATCTCCCTCAAGAATTTGATAGTCACTTTGGTGATGGTTGATTCATTGTACTATCCAGTAATCTGTCTATTATGTATAAGATGCATTTAGGCCTTTGGCAAGTTCACAGAATCTTCCAATATAAAAATTCTCAACATATCAGGGAAGATAGTGATGCAGATCAATAACTCCTGAAGGCTGGCATCTGCAAGCTCCTTCAAGCACCAAAAATGCATTATTGTTAAGGAACAAAGATTTGAAGTGGCTATAACCAACAATAGGGCCGAAAATGCTCTCTCCTCTTGTATGTGCATGCACAGATCCACACACTCCTTTATGATAGATTAATTGGTGTATTCTTTTTAGTTTTAAGGAATGAACATAGCTTATTTTGTCAAAATGATACAAGTGAGCTAGCTGACACATCACTCATATTGTAATATTCCATCAGATCTTACATGTTCCCTGATAAGAAATGTGGGGTGGTGGCCAAAGATATGAAGTATTAGTGCTATGAGATGCTACGAAAAAAGAACTTATTTTTACACATTACTTCCTTTGTGAAACAAACATTATGAATTCAAACTTTTAAAGATTTCATTTCTTTAAAATGGTTATGGTAGATCACTAGATAATGAAGTGAAATATGTACATGAGACTCTTGAATTTTCTGTAGATGTGTACTGTTGTGAATAACTTGTGATGATGTGATCCCAAGAGATCCAAACTTGGTAGTTGTGAAGAATACATCAATAAGCACCAAATTGTCTGAGATGTCCAATTGTAGGTCGAACCTGTTGAATTAATTGATGGTCAGAGATCAGTCGATCCATCCTGCATGTCTACTTCATATTCAGATTTCAGAAGCATAACATTGATAGGGTGGCCTTTAGCATCTATTCTCTAGCATCTATTCTCTCATCTAATGCTTTGTTGATAAATTGATTGGATGGAGGTCATTCATATTGGAAAGAATTCATATTATTGTGTAGCCATGTGAGGCATCTCTATTGAACATTGGGAGAGACCTTGACATGTCCCTAATATCCTCTCCTATCTGCAATATATGGAGCTTGAAGTGTATCATGCATTCATGCTTCTAGTAAACGTCTTGCATTAGGCAGAACTTTATTTTTTCCATATGACTGACGGCATAGAAACATGTATTTTGCCCTTTTTTTTGTTTCCTTTTTCTTTTGCTGGACCAGCTACTTCCACATAATCAGATGTTTGCAAGAGCCGCATGTAATAAAGCCTGCTCTTTTGAATATGTGAAAACAAGATCTCCTTCTCATTTTATTATTGATCATGCTACTTCTGTCACATTGCTTAATTCAAGTTATGAGTATGTGAAAAGAAGATTGAAATCTTAGATGCTCAAATGCTCTGTTCCATCACTGGTGCAACTAATTATGTTTGTATTGTTCAGATACAAGAGAGATGATTGGCTCAGGAAAATCACAGACAAGTACAGGGTTATTGCTATTAGTGGAACCCATGGTATCATTTCTTTGCCAAATAAATTATTTTCTTTATTTTGTATTTTTCAACATTATGCCAATATTATCTGGTGCACCTTTATAAGAATATTACTCGAAGAACAGCAAGAAAGAATGAACAGATAAAACCACATAAAAACCTCATAAATTTACCAGGAAGAATAGCAATCACCATTTGGACGAAGTAGCAAAAATTACCCATTTTCTTGGGTTGGGGCATAAAGATATGGCTATGAACAGTAAATCCTGTTATCCATGATAATTTGACTGAAAAATCATCTGCATTCCTCAAGCTGGAGTTTAGATAGTGAAGCACCCAAGCCTGGAATAGCAGTAAGGAAGCTATTTCTTTTACAAAAATTTCTATTGCCATTTTGTTGACCCATTATATGGAGTGAGTGCTTTCATCGTCTCCACCTTTTGAATTAAATCAATTATATTATGGTCTCTGACTGTTGGCTTTCTATCTTGCAACTTGATTGGTGCAGGATGATCTTTGATCTGGCTTTATTTCAAAATTCTCAGTCTCTAATAGTAGACCAGTAACATGCTTGGGCCAGATCTCAACATTGGACTTGGTTTGTCTTCAACCTAATAAAATTATTGAGCTTGTTAAGATCTTGTGTGGCAATTGTAAGTGCTCCATTATGACCTAGGTCTCATGTGTTTGCAACATGGAAAGAGTCTCTCCACACGCGTGGATAAGACTGCATAAATCTGACCTTCCCCAAACCCTGCAGCACTTGGAGCCTTGTGCATCGGGATACCTGATTTTAGCTTGTCAAGATCTTTTGCATGAAGCTGCTGATCTAGAAATCCTTTCGATTTATCTATTCATGTGGCATCACTTATAGTCACAACAATATCTCTTCATATTTGCCTGGACAATATGTTCAATACACCTAGTATATGAAACATCTAAATGTGTGCTAGTATAGTAAACTTATCTATCTGCCACTCATCCTGGACCTCCAAATTTTGATCCTTATTCAGGCCGTACTTCCAAACCGTGACATACAAGATTATCCACATTCTTGGTTGAACCATGTTGATCATATAATTGACATACTTTATAACCAGAATGGGAGTTTGCCATTATGGGAAAGTATCTAACCTTGTCAAGATCTTTAGTGTGAAAATGATGACTTGAAATTAAGAATTCAGGTACCAGCAGCATCAACCCCTCCCAGCAGGATCGTACTGTTCCATAGAGAGAAGGGTATGTGGGTCAGGTGCTCGACACCGGTTCGTTCATGAGTTGGGATGTGATGTAAAATGAAAAATAAACGAAGAACAAAAAATAAAATTAAGAAGAAAAGAAAGGAAAGAAATAAAGAAAAATAAAGATTCAAAGTTTAGATTTCAGAAATTCAATTAACCAATTATTCAAGTCTAAGGTTCTCCACGTAGGTGGAGTCTTTAAATAGAGGAACAAAAAAAACAACGACTCTAACAGTTGACTTAAATCTTAACAGAACTCTTATTACATCATCCTAACAAAATTAGAAATCCCAATAAAATAAAATAACCTAAATTAATCCACAAAAATTAAATCCATAAAATAAATTATGGTTAGGGTTTAATGATGCTTCCTTCTTGAATAAGTACGCAAACCTTGATTTCCATCATTCCCTCCTGGCTAGAAGAACTCGACTTTGACGAGGAATTGATGTAAGCTTCTAAAATGTCTGGATTAATGTGTCGTAGATTTTTTTCAAGAATCCAAGTAGCACCTGAGTCTGGATGATTGTGCCATTTGACCAAGAATCGACGAATTCCTCCATCAGCAGAAGAAACAATCTCATATATAATAATACGTTCAATGCAATCCGAAGAAGATGATGGAAGCGATGGAAGAACCATAACTGGCATTGGAAGAGATGGAGTATGATCCCTGCTATCATCTGCATGCATAGTAGGAGGCTCGAATTTGCCTTGATAAGGTAGCAAGTCCTCAACATTAAAAATTAGAGTAAATTTTAAATCAGAAGGTAATTTTATAAAATATGCATTAGGCCCAAGTTTATAAAGAATACGAAATGGATCAGTGGCTCGGCTATGTAACTTTTTGAATGAATTTCGAAGATAATGTTTATAATGAATACGAACCTTCACACAGTCATCCTCGTTAAATTTCATTATTCTACGGTAAGTATTATTAACAAGTTTATATTTTTCATTACTCATAATAATCTTTTGTCTAATATCCGTATGAATGTCATGAATGCGTTTAACAAAAGAAGTGGCAGACTCAGAAGTACGGTTATTCAAAAATAAAGAAACAAGATCAATAGGTTGATAGGGATTGAAGCCATAAATAATTTTAAAAGAAATTTTATCAGTAGACTTATTTACTGAATTATTATAGACAAATTCTGTGGTAGGCAATGATAATTTTTATGTTCCAAGTTTATTACGAACTAGATACTTAAGTAATTACCAAGATTACTTTTTACAATCTCTGTTTGACCATTAATCTGTGATGAAAAGATGAAAAAAATTTAAATTTATCCCAAATAGTTTCCAAAAAAATTTTCAAAAATAACTCATAAATTTGATATTATGGTTGGATATTATGGAAGAAGGCAAATCATGAAGACAAACGTCCTCTTTAAAGAACAACTTTGTAATAAAAGAAATATCGGAATTCTTTTGATAAGAAATAAAATGTGCTAATCGATCATCAACTAGAATTATAGTCTTCTTTACTATCTATTTTCTCATTTCCTCACGTTCCTTAGGATTTAATCTGTAATGTGGAAGATTAGATATCTGTGATCCTGGGACTAAATCAATAGCATGTTGGATGTCACGCATGGGAGGTAGGTCATCGGGTATGTCTTCTGAGGTTTCATCCTTAAATTCCTCTTTTAATTGCTTAATTTCAGAAGATGGATTATTTTGGGAGTCTGAGGTGAGGTTAGTTGAATCTCATTCCTAGGGAGGATAGTTATCATTGTTCTAGATTTTTTATTTTCTTTTTCAAATTCTTTATGAGTCAAAATGTGATAATTTTTTTGTTCAGAAGTTTGAAAAGAGTTCTTATCTTTTCTAAAAGGTTAGGACTCACTAAATTTGGCAGGATTTAACTCTATTTTTTTTTTTTTTGTAAACACATAGGTATTTTCTTTACTAAAATAATGAGCATCCACGTCATAAATCCAAGGTCGACCTAGTAAGATGCTAGTAACCTTCATGGGTAAGACATCGTACATAATTTCAGCAGAATAAGTTTTCATTTGAATTGGCACTAGATAACATTCACTAATTGGGAGAGACGTTTTATCTACCCAGGCAACTTTATAAGGATGAGGATGAGGTTGAGGTTTTAGCTTTAGTCAATTAACAATAGACTTAGATATTATATTTATAGAACTATCGTCATTAATAACAAGTTTACATACCTTATCACCACATTGTGCATGTGTAAAAAATACTGATGGGTTTTCAAGCCTCAGAGTCTGAAGGAGCAGTGACTATACCTCGCATGATATTAACACAACCTCCTGATTCTTCATATGCTTTATTATACTCTTCTTCTCTACGATAATGAGAACTTTCAAAATTATTTATGGAGTGGTAGATAATCGGAGGGACTGTTATATAGATCGGGGGTGCCTGGTTAGCGTACATGAAATGACTCTGGCCATCAGTAAATTTAAAATTCCATGAAGAAGATCGATAACTAGGTTGATTACTAGAAAAATCATCTTCTAGAGGTTGTTTGCCTATTCTTGACTCTCTTAGGGATAATTGGTATTCTATTTGCTGATCTATGAGATTTGTTATGTCTTCATGGCTATTTATTTGATCAGTACGAAGCTCACTAATGTCAGAGTGAATTTGGTCTAAAGAATGACGGATCTGGTTTAAAGATTCTTGGAAGGCTGTTTGGATTTTTTTGACAGTTTCAAGTTTGTTTTTCATCGTAGCTTGTGCATCTTTTAGATTACCAATATCCATGATAAGAAAAAAAATCAAAATTTTATATGCATTTAAAATTTTTAGTTATGATGCTTACAGTAAAATTATAGAGTCCAACTTAATGTCTATGTTTCTGATTCATATAATAGCAAGATATGTGGGTGTTTGATGCAAGAAACAGTATATGAAAAAATATGGAAAAGAACAAAATTAAGGGCCTAAGCAATTTAAATTATCCAAAGATTTTTAAAAAATCCAAAATTAATGGAGGGATTGTACCTTTCACCTTGTGATGCAGGTTGAAAACAAGAAAACCTCCCAATTTTTTTTGGGATCCGTGAACTGGGTCTATATACCATAGTCAGGCGGTCTGTAGACCGCGACTTCTTTAGATGGGTGGGCTCTCGATCGGCTTTTGTATCCTTCGATGGTTACACAGGCTCCGGTGAGCAGCGTTGGTGGAAGAACAGTGGCGGACCCCGACCGAGGGAGGGAGGAACCACGGCAGAACTTCGGCTGGTCGTCGTCGATCGGTGGCTGATCGGGCTGGCGGGAAGACAGCGATGGAAGGGTTATGGGAAGCCCAAAGTAGCAGTCAGATCCATGGGAGTCCTCAAGTTCGTCGGAGAGGTGTATGGTGACTCCAACCAGTCGTCGACGGAGAGGTTGGAAGCTCAGGGGTGAACACCGGTGATGGAGATGGAGATGTTGAGAAGGGTCCGTCTGGAAGCGGCAATCGGGATGGAGACAGCATCGACGTCGATCGGCGACTATTTAGGGCGGTCGATGCCAGGAAGGGGTTGGGTCGGAGGCTGCTGGGAGCTTGCGTTAGCGAAGAAGACATGGACGCGGTCGACGGGGAGGGACGGGTTGACGGTGCCGAGGTGCGGAGCGGCTAGGGCGGTAGATCTATTGGGTTGCTCCAGCGGCGGTGTAGATGTTGTCGACGATAGGAGACGGTCGACGGCGGCTATTGTCGGCAAGGGAAGTAGCGATGGGGTCGATCGACGATCGCTCGGGGCGATTGATGCCAGGAAGGGCTAGGTCGGAGGTTGTTGGATGCCTACGCCGGTGAAGAAGATGCGCATGTGATCGTCGGTGCTGCGGATTTGATCGATCGATGGGAGCTTGCATCGTTGGCGACAGGGGAGACGGTGATGATTGTCGGCGGCTGAGAAGGGAGCGATGGCCATCGGAGGCCTTCGAGGGAGCTTCGGCGGTTGGTGGCGGAGATGGCATTGACGATGATCGGGCGGAGAAGGCGGCGGTGGAGTGGCGAAAGGGCTCGGACTTGGGCGCGGGTTCAGGCATCTCGACAGTCCGCGGCAGTCGATGGCGACACGGGCGTCAGGAAGAACAAGGCATTTGACGTGGAACAGAAAGAGAGAGAGAGTTGGAAAAAGAAAAAAAATCGCCGATCTTTTGGCTCTGATACCAAATTGATGTAAAACGAAAAATAAATGAAGAACAAAAAATAAAATTAAGAAGAAAAAAAGAAAAGAAACAAAAAAAAAAATAAAGATTCAAAGACTGGATTTCAGGGATTCAATTAATCAATCATTCAAGTTTGAGGTTCTCCACACAGGTGGAGCCTTTAAATAGAAGAACAAAAAAAATAATATAATAGGACTCTAACAGTTGACTTGAATCCTAACAGAACTTTTATTACATAATCCTAACAAAATTAGGAATCCCAATAAAATAAAATAACCTAAATTAATTCACAAAAATTAAATCCATAAAATAATTTAGGGTTAGGGTTTAACGATGCTTCCTTCTTCAATAAAAGTATGCAAACCCTGATTCATGTCTTGCTTGTCTCACTCAAACTGGTTGGGACAGGCTGGTACTAAGGCTGGTTTGGCTGGTATGAGGCATGATCCGACTGGATTGCTTTTTTCTTCAGGAAAAAAGGTGAGAGAGCAACAAGGGGGGCACTATCTCCTTTATCTCGGGTTCTTTCAATAGCGTGCCTCAGGTTGAAACAAAGCAATATCTAGATAGATGGATGGATAGATAGATAGATAAAGAGAGAGAGAAACATGTTTAAGGATATTAGAACATATTACGATCCATTAAATTTCATTTAAAATAAAGTTGAAAATTTGAAAAAAAAATCCATAAAAAAATCAAGGTATGGCACGGAGAGAGAGAAACATGTTTAAGGATATTAAAACATATTATGATCCATTAAATTTCATTTAAAATAAAGTTGAAAAATTGAAAAAAAAATAGATAGATAGATGTTTAAGGATATTAAAACATATTATGATCCATTAAATTTCATTTAAAATAAAGTTGAAAAATTGAAAAAAAAAATCCTGGTATGGTACCTAGAAGAGTCTGGACTGTAGCATCTTGGTACCATACCATTCCAGGACCAAGTTGGTGTAGGGATTGGCGCTAGTATTTAAACTTGAAAAATTGAAATAAAAATCCTGTGTTGGTACCTAGAAGAGTCCGGACTGTAGCATCTTGGTACCATACCATTCCAGGACCAAGTTGGTGTAGGGATTGGCACTAGTATTTAAACCCTTCCCTGAAATTGTTTGAACCTCTCAATACAGATTGATTCATTTGTAAAAAGTTCTCTGGTTCTAGGATGGTGTCCATGGGAATAAACCAACGTATCCCAAGTAAAGATGGAATCATTATTATCTTTGTGAACTTTTTCCTTTTCTTTTTCTTTTTATTTCTTTCCTTCTTTTCTAAGCAGATGTTGCATCCTTTTAGAATAAAAGAACTATGTGTTTTGGATCTAAAATGCACATGAGATGAGTGGTGAAGCCTTCTTGAAACCAAGGTTTCCTGCAAATATTGGAGTGAACCAATCTTCATGGTTTCTTCGGTCAACTCAAACGATCTTTAGAACATTGATTTACAGTTCTGCCCAGATAGTGATAGGAACCTTATATGTCCAAGGGTTCTTGATGAATAACCACTTTGTGCAACAAATGTTTCAATGCTGACAGAGACTTGGAGACAGACAGTCATGACTTAAGTCGATGACCTCATTTCAGAAACATATGGAACCCTCTGGCAACCAATTGGGACAATAAAAAACCTGTGTGAGACGAAACTTCAGTATTCCTCTCAAAAAGAAAAGGAAACAAACTTTATTGTGAAAAGAGCCTTCATTAAGATCAACAAGAAGATTGTGCAAGCAGTTTCTTTACCAATAACACAGTTTTTGAGGGGAAGCTCGAGCACAATGTGTTAACAACCGACCAAAATCTGGTATCCTAAATATGGTCAAAAGAAAAAACCAGGCTTTCTTAATGTTGTTACAAACTTCATATCTGTCTTCTACATATAATTATACAGTGTATACTGCACATATTCTTTTGCATGTTATTTTTCATGTTTGTCTATTATCATATTTAATGAGTATTGAATATTTGCGTATTTTTGCATATTGACTGAAGTCTAAGCAAAGTCATCACAAACATGTGGCACACATGAGTTCTTTCATAACTATCCAACTGAAATATTCTGATGTCACTGCCGAACAGAAATATTATGAGATCACTATCCAACATAAATGTGAGACATTTAGCGATCTCCATATTAGTACTCAAGATCTGCATTCACTCAGATCTTGAGATTTCTTTTATATTTTCTTTTTCCAATTTCTGACTTCTCATGACCTTTACATTAGTCAGTAATTGTTGATTGTATCATTAGCCATGAAATACTAAAAGTGCTTAAATTAATTTAATAATTGACTATACTGACACCAGTTTATCAAATAAGACATATGAGATATAAAATGCGGCTTACATTCTTTAAACCAATAAACTCCTGAAATAGATAATAACACAGCTATTAAAGAGTTATAACATGCAGCAGTATTCTATCTTCCAGTTTTGCTTTTTGAGCATTTATTTTTTCCTACTATACATCGAATTGAATCCAAGAATCTTCAAGCTTATTATGCCTTCTTACAGCCTAATCAGCTGCTATCATAAATCATAATCATTCTTACTTACTATTGTAGGAAAGACTACAACAACTGCAATGCTTTCGTATGTTCTGGGTGCCATGGGGGACGATCTTATTGCAGTAGTTGGTGCAAATGTGCCTCAAGTATGCTCTCCAACCGGTGCTTTTTCAGTGAAACATGCCTTTATTGGGAATACTAACTGAATTTAAATGTTCTTCTCATGGACGAGGGATGCATCTTGCAATATTATGCAATATCATGTGAGGCGTATGCATATATGGATAAAATAAATAGTTGGTTTGAATTATGCAGCTATTGCAGATGTCTGTGCTACTAGCAGATAACATCAAATGGCATCATGCATTTATATGCATTCTATTAGTGCACCAATCATGATGTTTCTCATGCATGTTTGATTCTGGGTAACATCTTGATACCCAAAACTTGACACAATCTATCAGTTGCTGAATGGGATCAAAGTCTTTGACTAATCACTCTCCCTTCTGGTATATGGAAAAATCATGGTTGCAGCATGCCATGATCAAGATTACTTAAGATCCTCAGCAATGATATTTATTGCTAGTTTATTTATTGTCGAGATTGAGAATCCTTATTTATGTATTTATAGAGAGAGAGGAGGTAGGTTCCTCTAGGTAGTAGGAGCCTAGAATCCAACCCTCATGGTGCAAATTCAGTGATTGATATGTTAAATTGAAGATAATTGAAGATACATACTGTTAATTGTGGTAGACTGTATTTAAAATTTCTATAAACAGAAAACCATGTCATTTGGAAATCTCTTCATTATGCATCAAGTCCACACATTGGAGTAGTGGACAGTTTTATAGGCCTTATATACATGCACAAATACACAGACCATTGCTCTTAAACTAGACATCTTAAAACACACATACATAAAAATTTGGATGCTTATGGACCATAGATCAAATTAGGACATTGCATCTTTCATGCATTCTGGGACATGCATATAGAAAATTGAAACATATATAGAAATGTCAAGAACATTTGATTCTTGGTGTCTTGGCATTTGATACATGTTTAATAGTCCACTTAAACTGGTATCCTCTTGGTGGGATGGTGGCTTCAATGAAGCTGAAACTTTGAGTGGAACTGAAGCTTCAAATCTTGGTGCAAAATCAATGATGGACATTTTAAATTGAAAATCCATACCATTGAACATGATCTGCATTTTCCTAATGGGTAGAAGTTAGAACATAAATCATGTGTTTTGGAAGTTATTTTTATATTGTATGTATTTTAAATACATAGCTCATATTTATGTCTAAATTACATACCATGTGATATGTTGTTTTAATGTGGCCTTCATTCCAACTAGAATTTACTGTCTTTAGTTTTCAGGAGGAAATATTATTTCAGGAAGTGGTCCAAATTTTGTCTTGGAGGTATGTCAGTTCCTATCTTTGTAGGATGGCATATTCCTGTCTATGAATATCATTTTTAACATGCTTATATGGCAGGGCTCCATTAAAAAATTTATCTTGCTATGCAGGCTGATGAATATGATAGTTGTTTTCTTGGATTATCACCTTATATTGCTGTTGTAACAAATGTGGAATGGGACCATGTTGATGTCTTTGAGGATGAGGTTTCTTTGAAGTTATTGTTTCTCAGAATTATAATATCATCTTCAGTTAACAAGTTGAAATTCTTTGTGAATCACATACTTACGTAGTATTTCACATTCACTAGGAGGCTGTTCAGAATATATTCAGGAGGTTTGTTCGTCAAATTAAGACTGGTGGGCATCTCATACTATGTGGTGACTGGTAGGTCCATTACAACCTTGTAAATTGCAGTTCTTATCATTTTTATCAAAAGCCAATAATAAGAAACTTATAGGGGTATAAATATTATTTTTCTTCCTTTTTTCCAAAGTATTTGCCTTTTTTAATTTAACCTTCATCAATACATGTATTTTAGACTTGTTTATGCTTTTTGTCTTAATATTTTAGTGCCCTACATGTTTCTAAAGCATGTTTATAACTTTACCATGTCCAATTTGATCCCCAATTGCTCGAATTGTTTGGATGAGTATATAATTGTAAGTAGAAGGCAATCCAATAATTCGATTTAAATTAAATATGAAACTCTTACAATATCTTTTATTATAACTTGCAATTTGTGTTACTAGTGATCTAACTAATTGATATTTTACACTCATGCCACCATATATTAGATATTTGAGGCAAACACGCATAGATATGCACAAACATACATATATATTACACACACTGCATATATACTGCATGTATATTATGTTTGTGTGTGTGTATGCATGTATGTAATACATACACACACATATCCAAAAAACTATACATGTGCCAGGGTTCCATGTGAAGACTTTGCCATTCTTAAAAATACTGCTTTCTCAAAATACCCCTATCTTAGAATATCCTTATAATAATTAAAATATATCTCAAAATGCCTTCATGAATTGCATGGTGATATGTGTATCGTCAGTTGGTTTAATTATAACCTCAAATTAGGCACCACTTTACTGTTACTTGACCAAGCTTGCACGATTATTTCCAAACTCATGTTTTTGAGAAATTAGCTGGCGAACCTATTGCCAAACTCATTTGACTCAACAAAAGATTTTCACTTACACATTTTCTTTTCTTTTTTCTTTTCATATATACAAATCTCTTGACATGTTAAAAATTTAAATGCTTGTAATGTATCTAATTTGTTTATTCTCTGAGTTCACTTTTTCAAGAGAGCTGAATACAAGTTCTTGCATTCCTTTGATGATAAATGCAATATCCTAGCTAGCAACTATGGTTAAATATTATATAATTTTCTGACACGTACATACATTGATATATGACAACTTTCACGACAGTTTTGGCATGCCAAAATAAAGATATGGGAATGACCCAGTATAAAATTCAGCAGCTCAAGCCAAAGGGATAGGCTTAGTGTCTTTTGAAGAGAAGCTAGGTTATAGTATCTGATTATTAAAACAGTAGACTTGAAATTCCAGCAATCAAGACCAAATTCCATTAAATTATATATGGACATAAATAATAGATGTTTTGGAGCTTCCTCTAGGAAGAAAGTCAAGTTCTTTTTTTCTTTTTTTTCAAAAATAAAACTCATTAACCCTTTGTTTTTATTATCTTTATTTGCTCATTCATTTACTTACATATCTTATGCCTCTCCACATTCTCAAAATATCTCCCTTCCAAGATACTTCTATAGAAATATAATATTTTGCCAAAATACTATTATAATATTTTACTCCCAATGTTCAGATCCTTTCGTATAAAAAATTGAAGTATTTCCCAAAAAACCAAACCATCAAATTAAGGTAGCAAATGGATTGGGTTGACCACTTCCAAACCAAAATCCACTAAAAAATGATCCAATCCAATCTAAAACCAATGGCATTTGGATTAAAATTTCAATTGACTTTCGTTGCAATTATGACTTAGATTTTGATATCTAAAAGTCCTGATATGAAATTACACTAACCTGAATTGTTGAAACTAATAAATTCAATTTTTCATAACCCTCTTTGAATTTATAAAATTATTTTTTCCTATAGGGTATAGGCTGCATCATATTAATTCTTCATGCATAAGCACATGCACTTTAACTAGTGTATATATACATGTGTTTATATATAAATATATATGTATGTATTTATGTGCGTATTTGTGCCCACGTGCATGCATGCATGTATATCTATCTTTTAGTATGTATGTAGATACATAAGATCATTATAAGTTGTTTGAGTGTATCTTAGGGATGTCAAGCAAATGATGGTTTGTATAATTCATATTAAAAGGGAAAATGTGAATTAGTAAATAATTACTTGGTCCCCTCCAACTCAACCAGACTGCCACGAAGGTTGCTATTCTGTTTATTTCTTTGTGCATTCTCTTTTTTCTTCTTTCTTAAGGAACCCCTATTAAGTTGTGAACCACGTCTAATGTAAAAACCAACTGCAATGAGTTCAAGATTTTCTACCACTCTAGTCAAGACAAATGGATATATTTTTAATATTCTTATTAAAATTGACTGAAAAGTGAAGTTCAGTGCAGGTGCATATGCATTGTTGAATGAGTCTAGGGAGGCAACTGTTTCTTGCAATGTGATTTCAACTTCTACAATATCAAATCATGGCTACAGTATAACAACTTATGGGCTTTCAAGTAAAAATGACTGGCATGCATCCTCAATTACTCCAAATTCGCAAGGTGGTCAAGATTATGTCTTGGTGAGTCATTCCAATTCCAGGATTTTGGCTTGGTGGTTGTTCTAATTGACTTTCCTGTTAATATGATATCTCCCATCTCTAAAAACATCATTTATATTATGTCCAAATGGGATGTTCTGAAATCTGATAAGTATTTGATATATGCAAGATTTATGGTTCGTATGCTCGCTGCATACATTCTTAAGTAAACAAGCAACAGCTAAACCTGTACTTGTATCTATAAGAGACTTTGTAAAATAATCGAAGTGTCTGTAGGTTGCAGATGCAATGCAACGTGCTACAACAATTTAAGAAATAGTTTTTCTTGGAAATTACAATTTTGGACCAGTATAATATAGAAGACTATAGAGGAAACCGGGTTCCTTTTTTTTTATCGATCTACTAAATGATGTTCTAATTAACTGCAAGAATTTCTTTTAGATGAAGGAAAGGTAGAGCGAAATGTGCAGAGTTACATGATTTGCCATGAAGTGGAACGTATCACTTCTGAAACATGAATAAGTTTGTTGAGTAAGGAAGAAAAATCAATGAGGACTAGAGCAAATTGAAGAGGAAAGAAGTGTCATTTTTGTTTGTTGTCTGTGTTTGTGCTTTTCTATTTTATTTTTTTATTTTTTATTGTTGTTCTGATCTTAGACCAATGTATAAGAAAACACCAAAAGTGTTCATTTTATAAGTGATATGAAAGAGAGGTATCTCAAATGTGTACATCATACTTTTAGAGATGTATGGGGGAGCAATGACAGCTGTGTGAAGCTACGAACTACTTTTGGAAGAGAAAGCAGCTCTTAATCATTTCAGACAAATATCAAACTTACCTTAAATTTCTTTTTTCAAAAAATAATGAATGTACTGATAATTGATTCATGGGTATTTTACTGGTTCATATCATTTTTCAGATGATTTGGGGTTAGTAGATTGCTTGATGCATATGGAAAGCATTTGATAAATTTAAGTTTGTAAACAGACTAACTTTAGTAGAGGCAAGCTGATAGGAATTAGGGTTTACGTACTTATTCAAGAAGGAAGCATCGTTATATCCTAACCCTAATTTATTTTATAAATTTAATTTTTGTGAATTAATTTAGGTTATTCTATTTTATTGGGATTTCTAATTTTGTTAGGATTATGTAATAAGAGTTCTGTTAGGGTTCAAGTCAACTGTTAGAGTCCTATTAGATTATGTTTTTGTTTCTCTATTTAAAGGCTCCACCTGTATGGAGAACCTTAGACTTGAATCATTGATTAAAAAAATTAAGAAAATTGATTTGAGTTTTCTTCCTTTTCTAAATTTTTCTTGCTTCTTTATTTTTCTTTTGGTTTTACATCAATTTGGTATCAGAGCGAACATCCTGCAATTTTTTTCTTGTTCTACATGCTCGTTTCCCCTCTCTTTCTCTTCATCCATTCCGCGCCGAACACATCTCCCTCTCTCCTTTTTTTTCTTCTCTGCCAAAACCCTCGATAGGCTCCCTGTCGCAGTCCGACCCACCTCACCGTCGATCTTTTCATCACCATCTCTACCACCGACTTCACCTACGATCTTTCCCAAAGAGCTCCGATCAGGTGGGAGGCTTGGAGCGGCGGAAGGAGGCCTCTTCCGTCGACTTCATTTTTCGTCCTTTCTCCTTTCGGTCATCTCGTTGTCGATCGATCGTTGTCGACACCGTCTCCATTGCCGACCACCGACGCTGCCTCGACCATCCATCACCGCACTTTCTCTGCCCCTCCTGTGTCGAAGACCGTCGGACCCCTTGAATCGCAGCCGCCCACCTCTGACAGCCGTCACTCCCTTCTTCACCGCCAACTGTCGTCGCGGACTTCTTCATCAACATCGACATCGATGCAATCATTGCCGGCTTCAGTCTCCCTTCCGATTTCCAATAGGACTCTCAATCGGGTGGGAGACTTTGATCTCCCCCTTTGATTGAGATCACCGGCCTTTTTTTTTTTCCTTCCCATCGTCGCTGGTGCTCCATCGCCGAATCGCCGTTGTTATCATCGTCTTTCGCCTCGCCGTCAACTAGTCGGAGTCCGCTGCTGTTCGTCCTTGCCCACCGGACATTGGAGCCCTAGAGACCGTAAAACGAAGGGAAAAGAAGGCTCGCGGTCTACAACCGCTTGCTCAAGCGGTTTATAGACCGTCCGATTTGTAGACCCAATCCATAGACCCGAGAAAAAAAAACTTGCTCTTCAACCTGCACGCACCACGAGGTGAAAAGGTACAATTTCTCCATTAATTTTGAAATTTTTTAAATCTTAGGTAATCTAAAAATTGCTTAGGCTTATATTTCTCCCACATATTTGCTATTTCTTGCATCCAACACCCACATATCTTGCTATTATACGAAGCAGAAACATAGACATTAAGTTGGACTTTATAATTTTTATTATGAGCATCATAGTTAAAATTAATTTTAAATTTCTCTATCATGGCTATTGGTAATCTAAAAAATGCACAAACTGTAATGAAAAAAGAATTAGAAACTATCAAGAAAAATCAAACAGTCTTTCAAGAATCTTTAAATCAAATTTACCAGTCTTTGGATCAACTTCGCACTGAGATCAGTGAGGTTCATGCTACCCAAGTGAACAGTCACGTAGATATGGCAAATCTTATAGGTCAACAGATAGAATGCCAATTATCCCTTAGAGAATCGAGAATAGGTAAACATGTAGAAAATGATTCCTCTAGTATTCAATCTATTCATCGATCTTCTTTACAAAATCTTAAGTCTACTGGAAGCCAGAGCCATGTTATACATACTAGTGAAACTTTTCAGGCACCCCAGATCTATACAACAGTCTCTCTGATTATCTACCACTCCACAAATAATTTTGAGGATTATCATTATCCTAGGATAGATGAATATGAAAGAGAAGGCTTTGAAGGAGAAGTAGAGCTGCCAAATCCCATACTTAGGAATCCTAGGCAGCCTACTAGGTATGCACGAAATTCTGGACACTTTAGATCCCAAGGATCACAATATAGAGCATATCCAAACAGACATGAAGATTTAGAAAAACCATTAAAAGGGGTTAAAGTAGAAGTTGCTTCTTATGATGGTAGATTAGATCCTGAAGTTTTCTATAATTGGTTATTAGATCTAGAGTCTTATTTTGAGTGGTATCACATGTCGGATTCCTCTTGCATCCGTTTCACAAAAATGAAATTAATAGGATCTACCAGGCGGTATTAGCAAACTGTTGAAAGAAATTTAGAACGGATAGGACATCCTCCTATAATGCTTTGGGAAGAAATAAAATTCAAACTATGTGAGAAATATATTCCTGTTTATTATAAAGGTCAATTATTAGATCAATGGTACACTTAAATAAGAAAATACTAGCATAACTGACTACATGACTCGTTTTGAGGATTTACAGTTGAGATGTGATATATCTGAGGGTTCATGAAAATTAGTTTCTAAGTTCATTAGCGGTTTACGAAATGATTTAAAAAGAGAAGTCTCCTTATATTCATCCGATTCTATAGGAGAGGCCTATCACAAAGTTCTAGAAATAGAAAAATTTCATAAAACTTCAAGTCAAAGGAGAGGAGCTACTTTTGCTACTGAATTTGGACAGTCCAGGTCCTCCTTGTTACTCGTACAAGGAATATGTCACAAGTAGCCCCTTTTCGTTTAGGACTAATTCCCATAGAAACTAGGATCCGAGAACCTGTGCCAAAGATTTCTCAATCAGCTAGTTCGTCAAACATAAAGTATCATTATTGCCATGTAAAGGGTCACATAGCTACTAGATGTCCACGTCGTATCTTGACAATAGAACCAGAATGTGGAAATAATTCTAGCTGAAAATACACTAGAAGATTTTAATTCCCTAGAATCAGCTAATTTTGAAGAAGAGTACGAAGAAGAATATGAAGAGTTAGGAGGTCAGGTTAATGTCATGCGCTGCATAGTCACCACCCTTGCAGATTTTGAAACTTGGAAACGTACTAGTATTTTTCACACATACGCACAATATGGGGATAAGGTATGTAAATTTATCATTGATGATGGTAGTTCTATGAATGTAGTATCTAAGTCTGTCATTAATCGATTAAAACTGAAACCTCAACCTTATCCTCATCCTTATAGGATTGCCTGGATGGACAAAACATCTCTTCCTATTAATGAATGTTGTCTAGTACCAATTAAAATGGGAGCTTATTCTGCGGAGATTATGTGTGATATTTTACCAATGGAGGTTGCTAGTGTTTTATTAGATCGACCATGGATCTATGATGTAGATGCCCATAACTGTGGTAGAGAGAATACCTATGTGTTTACATATAAAGATAAGAAAATTAGGTTAAATCCTGCGAAACCTAGTGAGTCCCGACCTTCTAGAAAAGACAAGAATGCATCTCAAACTCCTAAATATAAGAACTGTCATATTTTAACTCATAAGGAATTTAAAGAAGAAAGTTCAGAGTCTGGAATTATGTTAGCAGTCATTCTTAAAGGTGAAATTAGATTAACCTCAGACATCCAAGATAACCCACCTCTTGAGATTGAATAGTTATTAGAAGAATTTAAGGATGTGACTCCCGAAGAAATACTAGATGGCCTTCCTTCTCTACGAGATATTCAGCATGCTATTGATTTAGTTCCAGGATCTCAATTACTTAATCTTCCACATTATAGGTTGAATCCTAAGAAACGTGAGGAAATGAGAAGACAAGTAGATGGTTTAATACAAAAAGATCATATTCGTCCTAGTCTTAGTCCATATGCCATACCAGCCTTTTTGACACAAAGAGAGATGGTACATGGAGGATATGTATAGATAGCAGAGCCATCAATAGGATTACTATCAAATATAGGTTTTCCATTCCTAGGCTTGAAGATATGCTTGATCAGTTAGCTGACTCTATGATTTATTCTAAATTTGATTTACATAGTGGGTATCATCAAATCAGAATTCGACGTAGAGATGAATGAAAAACTATTTTTAAAATCCAAGATGGGCTTTATGAATGGTTAATCATGCCATTTGGGTTATCCAATACTCCTAGTACATTTATGAGATTTATGACTGAGTTATTGAGATCCTTCATTAGTAGATTCTTAGTTGTTTATTTTGATGATATTCTAGTTTACAGTAGGTCTAGAGAAGAACATCTAAGTCATCTTAGGAAAGTTTTTGTCATTTTTAGATCCGCTAGATTATATATTAATATTAAGAAGTATTCATTCCTTCAGAGACAAGTACTGTTTTTAGGGTATGTTGTATCCTCCCAAGGTATCATAGTTGATCCTGAGAAAGTGAAAGCAATTAGAGAATGGCCTGAACCAAAATTCTTTTTTGAGGTTCGTAGTTTTCACGGTCTAGCTTCTTTTTATAGACAATTTATTAGAGAGTTCAGTACCATCATGGCTCCTATTATAAATTGCATGAAGAAAGGTAAGTTTCATTGGACAACTAATGCTGCTAGAGCTTTTAATGAAATAAAGCTTAGGATGACCGAGACACCTGTACTGATACATCCTGACTTTTTTAAAGTTTTTGAAGTAGCTTGTGATGCATCAGGTATAGGAATTGGAGTTCTTAGCTAGGAGGGTCATCCTATAGCCTATTTTAGTGAAAAACTCAATGAAGCTAAGCAAAAATACTCTACGTATGACAAAGAATTTTACACTGTAGTTCAAGCTCTTAGGTATTGGCGATGTTACCTTTTACCTAAAGAGTTTGTTCTATATTCTAATCACCTATCCCTTAGATACATTCAATCTCAGAAGAAACTTAGTGCTAAGCATGTTAAATGGATAGAGTTTCTTCAGGATTATACTTTTGTTCTCAAACATCAAGCTGGTATTGAGAATAGGGCTGCTGATGCATTAAGTAGAGTAATTACTGTCTTACAATCGATGAATACCGAGGTAATTGATTTTAAGTGAGTAAAAGATGATTACCAGCATTGTTCTGATTTTTCTGATATTTATCAAGAGGTTAGTCAAGAAAACCGTCAAGAATATATTGATTTTATAATTAGAGACGGTTATCTATTTAAAGGTTGTCATCTTTGTATACCTCGAACATCTTTACGAGATTTTCTTATTTGAGAACTTCATGCAGGAGGATTAGCAGGTCATTTTGGATATAATAAAACTGTAGCTATGGTTGAGGATAGATTTTACTGGCCCTCTCTTAAAAAGGACGTAGCTCGAATTATCTCTCAGTGTCGTACGTGTCAGCTAGCCAAGGTTAGAAAACAAAACACTGGATTATATACTCCTTTACCGATTTCTCATTCTCCATGGAAATATCTTAGTATGGATTTTATTCTTGGTCTACCTAGAACCGTAAGGGGACATGATTCAATTTTAGTAGTTGTTGATAGATTTTCCAAAATGGCACACTTTATTCCTTGTCATAAGACTTCTGATGCTTCTTCTGTTGCTAAATTATTCTTTAGAAAAATTGTTAAACTTCACGGATTACCCACTTCAATAGTATCCGATCGTGATGTTAAGTTTGTCAGTTATTTTTGGAAAACCCTATGGAAATTATTTGGAATTACTTCAAAATTTTTTTCAGCTTTTCATCCCCAAACTGATGGTCAAACAGAGGTTATAAATAGAAGTCTTGGTAATTTACTTAGGTGTCTAGTTGGAGATAAACTAGGAACATGGGATTTGTCATTGCCTATCGTAGAATTCGCTTACAATAATTCAGTAAATAGGTCTACTGGTAAAAACCCTTTTGAAATTATTTTTGATTTTAATTTCCATCAATCTATTGATCTTGTTCCTTTACCTATGCATAACCGTACTTCTGAGTCTGCGACTTCTTTTGTTAAACACATTAATGAAATTCTTACTGAAATCAGGCAAAAGATTGCTATGAATACAAAAAAATATAAACTTGCTGCGGATGCTCATCGTAGAAGATTAACATTTAATGAAGGTGATTATATTATGGTTCGTGTTCGTTCTGAACGTTATCCACAAAATTCATTTAAAAAGTTACATGCTCGAGCCACCGATCCTTTTCACATCCTTTGTAAACTTGGGCATAATGCATATTATATAGAATTACCTTCTGATTTAAAATTCAGTCCAATTTTCAAAGTTGAGGACTTGCTACCTTATCGAGATACATTCGAGTCTCCTACTATGCATGCAGGTGACGGCAGGGATCACATTCCTCCTCCAGTGCTAGTTCCAGTTCTTCCATCGTTTTCTCCGGCTTTATCAGATCAAATTGAACGCATTCTTACAGATGAAATTGTTTCTTCTGCCGATGGAGGATTTTGAAGATTTTTGATTAAGTGGCAAGGACGTCCAGATTTAGATGCTACGTGGATTCTTGAGGAAGAACTACGACGTATCGATCCAGAAATTTTAGAAAATTACATTAATTCCTCGTCAGAGTCGAGTTTTTTCCAACCAGGAGGGAATGATAGGAATCAGGATCTGCGTCTTATTCAAGAAGGAAGCATCGTTAAACCCTAACCCTAATTTATTTTATGGATTTAATTTTTATGAATTAATTTAGGTTATTCTATTTTATTGGGATTTCTAATTTTGTTAGGATTATGTAATAAGAGTTCTGTTAGGGTTCAAATCAACTGTTAGAGTCCTATTAGGTTATGTTTTTGTTTCTCTATTTAAAGACTCTATCTATATGGAGAACCTCAAACCTGAATCATTGATTAAAAAAGTTAAGGGAATTGATTTGAGTTTTCTTCCTTTTCTAAATTTTTCTTGCTTCTTTATTTTTCTTTTGGTTTTACATCACAAGCTTGAGAGGCAGATCACTTTCTCATGTTCCTCTTGCTACGTCTCATATAGTATACTGTGCTGATTATGTCATCTGAGTTCCAGAAGACTTAAACATCTGAATGTCGTACTCATATATACTAATTTCAAATTTCACAATAATTTGTACGATCATCTGTATGCCCTGATGGCACTCTTCATTGTTAGTGCGTTATTTTGCATCTAACTTATGTAAGTATCTGAATTGTTATTTATTTCTTTTTAAAAAAATGGTGTATATTAATTTTACCATTGCCAGTATATTGTGTTTTCTATCAAATTTTCCCATATTTGTTTGTCATGTCATGTACCAATGCGTGCAATTATCTATTCTTTTATAGCATGCTGAATTGCTTAGGTGCGATTTCTCTTGCATTATGAAATTGTTGTTTCAGTTTTGTTGTGCAAGTATGTCCAGCATAATCCATTGGCTTCTTTGTGTAGATCCTATGTACTTTACCTTCTAGCAAAAACTTTATTCACTAATTCTGTAGCATGTGCAAATTTATGAGAAGTCTATAACTAATTGTTTTTGCCTGTCTGATGGTCACTTTGTTTTTTCTACCATCGGACAAAATCATTTTACTTTCCACCATTTATCTCTAGAAGTGTTACTTTTGTCCTTCTGCATATCAAGTCTGTTGGCATACTTCTACATGCTCCTAACTTTGTTAGTGGAAACGCATTTTGCATTAAATTCATCATTATGTCGATTCCGTTGCAGTATTTTCTTTTGATGAAATTATTGTTTTTTCAACAGAATTAGTATCTTTTTTGTTGCTTTCCATTTTTGTCTTGAGGATATTCTTTTCCTGAATTTTTAATTTCTTGCTGAAACCAGAAAGTTATGAAAAGAACCTGTCATAATTATGGAGGCTATTTCATTAAATAAAATAATCTGCATGTTTGGTAGCAGTAAGCAGTTGTTAAACTCATTCACTGCATTCATGAAATTTTATGTCCATGTTAAGGGGCATTTTATGATCTCACTACCTTATAGTGTTTCATTTTTGCAGTATTACAAGGCATGCCGAATTGCATACATCAGTTTGATGCTGCCAGGAGTTCATAATGTTCTTAATTCTTTGGCGGTGAGTATATGCTGTTGTTACTTATAAGGTCGACAACAAACTCTTGACAATTCTGCAAATTCTATGAATAAAATAATTTTGGCAAGCAGTTGTATGTTTCAATAGCTTGTTTGTCAGGAAATGAAAACTAAAATGAGCAAATTCCTGTCCTTTTCTTTATCCATTTTCATTAACATGAAAATGTTTAGTATACTAATTTTTTAGCAGTTTAACTTATATTTGTTATAGAATTGGTTCAAAATTTGCTAGTCATAGAGCAAAAATTGAAATCTTAATTTGGAACATGTTTTGGATTTTAGAAATCAGATACCAAGTTGGTACCTGTGAAAATGAAGTGGAAGCAAAACTAACATTTTATGGCACAAAACTATGATTCAAAAAGTTGATATTATTTGATCCAATCAGAAAAAAATATTTAAATAAAAATCTGAAAGAATTAAAGTATTAAACATCACCATTTGAGCATCCACGTGTAGGTATCATGTGCCTGCATGTTTACATCTAGAGAAAGTATTGCCAATTTCCAAGTGAAATCATGAGATATTGACTGCAAAGATGTCAGAAATCATAAGTATTAAAATCTATGGAGAAATTGTTGGAATTGGAGCAGACATGCGATCTAGTTAGGTCATAAATTCAAGTATGCATATGTATAAAGGACTTACATCCTATAAGCATATTTCATTTAGGACTTGTTTGGTTCACGAGAAGTGGAGGGGGGAAGAGATAGTTCCTAGGAAGTGGAGAGGGAGCCTTTTGTTTGGTTAGAGTTTTAAGAGAAGAGAAAATAAAAAAGTTCTTCTCATGGAAAGTCACTTTCCACATTTAATGAAAATTGAAAACCCATGGAGGAGGTGGGTTTTGGCATTTTCCATGAGATGGAAAGTGGTGGTGTTTTTTCTTTCCCAAAATATTCTTTTCAAATCTATGGTTAAGATTTTGTAAAATATCCTAGATAGTTAGGTTGAAATATTAAATAATGATAATATAATATAATATTAATATTATCCTAATATTTATATAAATATAATATTAATATTATAATATTTATTATATTTTAATATTTATTATTAATATAATATTTTATTAATATTAATATAGTATTTATATTAATATAAATATAATATTATTATTGTATATAAAGTTTAGGAGTAAAATGTATAGTGTTATATCTATTAACGGTATAATAGGTATTCTATATAGTTTTCTTAAAAAAATGAATGCTCAACCAAATATAAGCCACTCTTAAATAAGTCACTTCTCCTATTCCCAGAAAATAACTTCCTGGGGACTGGGAAGAAAAGTTCTTCTAGTCAACCAAACGAGTCCTTAGTTTTTTGTCAGGAACTAGTGAGAATTTAATATATTCTTTTGGAATTTTCATGGGTAAAGATGAGGTTATAGAATGTTTTACTTACTTGAAGATGCCACTTGACAAATAAGTGGAAGTCAGATTGCATGAAGAGACATCACGGCATATTAGCACTGCCATAGAGGCTTGAGAAGCATCATTCATGGTGAGCCTGGCTGCCTGTTAGATCCTTTCTTAAACCAGAGTTTTTCCAAGGTTTAAAGAAACCTCTACTGAATCACCACGGCACTCCACCGAACATATTGAAAACGTTCTTTCAATAATTACATTCTTTGGGTTTTATGTGAAAAGAAAAAGGGATGCCTCGTTTTAAGCTTATGTTTGGTAGACAGTTTCATTCTTGATTTGCTTACATCCAAGTATGAGAATCTGTAGTCTCATCAAGTAGGGCCCAAGAACATTCAATGAGAAATCTCGTTTCTAGAGGACATTGAGAAGCCTTCCTGATCCATCTAGTGACTAGTTTAGGATCCCACTCCAGCTATTAGTTCAGATATTGAGGTAAATTCTATCAGCAAGCCACTTTAAACTATGCCCCCAGCTTAACCTGCTAGATGTAGCTATATTGGCTTGGGCGAGCCTAAGCTAACAATGGCCATCTTTCATAAAATGAATATCACATTCATCAATCTGAAGTTGCTGCACAAGTATCCATGAATGTGATCTCAATCCATCTCGAGGAGTGTTTGATGCATTAGCATGTCATAGATTCAGGGTCCAGCAAGGAGGATGGATTCCCTAGCATGCAGAAATCTTATTTTCATAAATGCTCAAACATAAAGTTTGCTTAGAATAATGTTTTGTTCGGTTGAACCAGTAAAGTTTGTTTTAGGTTGGTTTTGTTTCACTGTTATAGCTAACTTGTAAAGTAACCAAGTATGAGAGAGTCATTATGGACTCATGGTTTTGCTGGTTTCAGATTTTAGAAGTTTAAAATAAAGGCTGGAATGGTACTACTATATACTCTCCTGTTATCTTTATTGTGGCAACTTATCTTTCAAAAGGCTACAATTATTTCTTTACCATGCTTCTCACATTCTGATTGCAGGTCTTTGCTACGGTTGCAGCATTGGTGAATGACAGACATTGTGTCCATGAAACTATCAATTCTGTGAGGAATCACTTGAGAAAATTTGAAGGAGTATCTCGACGATTTGAGTTGATTGGTAAGGTAAATGGATGCCAGATATATGATGATTATGCTCATCATCCAACAGAAATTCATGCTGTCCTCCAAGCTGCACGGCAGAAATTCCCACTGGAACCAATATGGGTGGTTTTTCAACCACACACGTTCAGGTTTTATGTCTTTGACTGAAAGGATCGCTAGAGAGCTGCAGTTGCAATCTTTTGGATAATTTGGCCTTCTATGCTAATGTGCTTGAACTGTCATGGTGAATGTTTTGTAGCCGTCTAGCTGCATTGATGAAAGATTTTGCTACTGTGCTCAGCGATGCAGATTATGTAATCATAACTGAGGTATATCAGTGCTATTCTAATCAGCTTACCTCACCTCTGTGAACAGACTTGGTCATGATACGTGAACACTAACGGTTGACTTTATATTCCAGACTTATGCTGCCAGAGAAACAAATAACTGGAATTCCAGTGAAAGCCACCTGGCAACTTTAATCAGGGGTCCATCAACTGAATATATTCCTCGATTGGTATGCAAATACAGTTTTCTCCATTTCAAGATAACATATCAACACTATAAATCGATGATGATTTTCTTTTTTTCACCATTCCTGAAGTATAACTTTATTCCTTGAATAGCAATTTATACTGCATCCAGAATTTGTTCAATCCAAGTTAAATACTGCTACCGAGCATCAATAATCTCCTTGTGCTACTGTTTTTCTCTGGATTTCTTCATGTGGTCGATGAATGCTTCTCAATATTAGGAGGACGTGATTGATAAGTTGGTGTTCGAGATACCATCAAATATATATCAAGACACAATTATCTTAACACTAGGCCCAGGTAAATTGATTTTTTTAGAACATACAACCAGAAAGCTGTTTCGTTTGATGTCTTGTCATTCAAGAGAAAGTTCAGTATCTTCCAATACTCTGCTTTGCGTAGGTGACGTAGCAACTGTAGGGCCTGAACTACTCAGAAGACTGCAAAAGGATCACAAAATTTCGGACAGTGGAGGTATTTATGTGCGGATCTCACCCAGTGTAATATTTCTCATCTCTCTTTCGCTATTTTCTTTCACAGTCAGGTGCTTTGTGTTGCAGGCCTACTGGAAAGCTACTGCTGACCTGGGCTTAGCTTGGGATGATTTGGCAAGATACGCATCTCAGCCACAACTGGAGTCCAGTTTTGAGCTGTAGGAGTCCTCTGCCTTTCAGGATTGGTTGCCATCCTCCAAAGGTCTGGGCAGCCAGTAGCACTTTAATTCAATTGCTTGAAAACAAGTGTGAGTTGGTCCTGTGAAGGATCCCCATTTATCCTTACACATCTGATATCAATCAAGCTCCAGGCTGGCCAAAATTGATTCCGTCAGTGTCATTATGACTAAAAAGTGTATTCTAGCAGTATCGTTGACACAGCAAATCTATTTGTTTTAAACTCTCATATAATACTTGATTTTACGCGTGCACAGACACATAGAGAGAGCTCTTGGATCATACAGATGAAGAAGAATGACTGGTTACAATTTGTATCAATTTGAAGGACACCTTCACAAGCCATGCTAGTAGCACAATATTTTGATTTCAGTAAGCGGACTAACAATCTGACTTCAGACCGTAAGCATCGGTTATGCTGTGCGAGGATAAATTATAGTGTGATATTAGAGATGCACTAGAGTGCAACAAGCATGTAATATTTCTTTTCCTTTATCCCCTTTTAACCATCTTCTTTCTTTGTATTGCTTCATTATTTTAACAAGCAGGTGGATGTTTTTCATCCCCTACCTTTCTCAAAAAAAAAAAGGAGGAAAAAAAAAAGAAAAGAAAAAGATGCATGGTTGGCATGCTGCTGGACATACCCTGAGAAGTGAGAAGAGTTTCTTATTATCTTTATTTTCTAGGAGAAGAGATCAAACTACAGTTTCTCTGGGAGCTGGACTGGTTATTAGCCCCCATCTAGTTCTTCAGAACCTTGGAAGCGACCGCAGCTGCTTGTTGGTTGTTTGCTCGGCAATTTATTTGGTCTATTGGAAGCTGTCAATTGGATCAGCACTTTTAATGAGGCTTTGATTTCTTACCTCGCCCCTATCTCCATTGCCACTAATTGTCAATTTGGAATGCTTGGTTGGTTGCTTCATTTGGAATGTTCAATTAATTCATCTTTGCTTCCCACTCAGTCTTGCTGCAAAGATTCTGAGAGTTCCAATATCTCGGGTCTGCCGTTAATGACCATCTCTGTTGGTCTCACGATTATAAATCTAAGAAATCAAATCCCCAATGTGGCCGTTGGCATGGCGCCCTCTTCCCACTCTACGTTCCTGATGCACTACTGTGGATCGCCTTTTCTTCCACTTTCTAAAGTCTATGCCATTTGGGACAATTCGAAGTAGGCTTGCTTGCTTGATTTGGAGGATCTGGAACGCAAGGGACGCACATATATTTCAAGATAATAATACCCCTCCTTGAATCATTGTTCAATCCGGGTTGTTTCTCACTGGTGGATACCAAGTCGCTGTTCTTCCCACTGCTACTTAACAATCTGGACGCTGGGGTGCCTCTCCCTTGCTGTCCGATTGACCAACGAAATAACAGCTTCATGTCTTGTACATCTCCTCACTTGGTCTTCATGAACGTGAATTTTGCCGGCTTTGTTCATCCTTCAAGTGCAAGTTCTATAACCTGCGATCGGTTGGAGGTTGAGACTTGGTGCAATGGTAAAGTTGTTTCATTTGTGCGTAGGTTGCAGGTCTCGAATCAAGGAACAATCTCTTTACGTATGAGAATAAGATTGGGTATATTTGTCCTTCCCCAGATTCTTTAATGGTATTCAAGTCATGCTAGTTCTTGGCTAAATGGAGTGTTCATTAAGCAATCTTGCCGGATTACACTTGCCTACGCATTATGTGAGAAGGGAGCTAGTGTGTTGCTATGCTTGCAGCTTCTTAGCTACATCCATTGTTCCCTTCTTATAGTTTGCACTGGTCTTGAAGTGTAGATCCTTCAACTCCACCTCTTGGCAATTTGGTTGGGTCAGACAACAACGATGGATAAAAAATTTATCAATCCAAATCCAATCTATTAATTAAATAGATAAAATTTATAGATTATTTTATTAAATAAATAATCTAGTTTGATTCATGACGAGTTGAAATAGATAAAACAGATTAAATGGTTAAATATTGCCGCTCCCTGTTGAACGGTGAATTCACGCGAAGGAAGATATCCTTCCTTCGTGGAAAGGATACAATCCACGCTCTGTCTTGTTTGGTGAGTGCTCGTACCGCTGGTTGCCATGCTTGTAGATCATAATTGGATTTTTATCCCTTTTTTTTTTATTTTTTATTTTTAAAAGCAATTGCGGGTCAATGGTCCTCCCCTCATGGAAAGCACTGATGCTTGCTTATCTTTAAACGGTTGGTAGGCTGGCAATTCTGACTAGACTTCCTAGACCTCGAGACTTCCACCCACCTAGAATAAAGATTTTACGACGCACAACTTTTTCCCCTCCCAACACCCAATCCAACATGTCTTCTAGATATTGGCCTATCTCCATGTGCCGCACCAATTACCCACTGCCACATTAGCAGGGTTCGGAAAGTTAGCGTCAGTCTGTCAACATATAGATATATCCCAAGGGTATGGCGACCAGGTTGCTCCAGTTATCATATGAATCATATAATTTCGGCCAACGTCTCCAAGCCACAATCGCGTCTGGAACTATCTTGGGAATTTCCGATCTCTACGACGCTCCAATTCAGGTAGAAGCTTCTCTATGTTCCTTTCTTTGCCTTGCCCTGATCTTTTTGTGTCCCCCCCCTTTTTTTAAGTCTTCTATGTATTGGTTTCTATAATTTTTGTGTTATAGATCTACTAGGATTGATTGATTGTGGTCCGGATCTGGCCATCCTGTTGCATCTTTCATCCATCTAGTAGCCGGATCTGGCCCCTTTTTTGGGTGATTTTTTTTTTTTTTTTTTTTTTTTGCTTTTCTCTTAGTTTTGGATCTATTATCTAGTATGGATCTTTACGGTAATCGCACCTTTTGATTCTTTCATGTTCATTCTTACCCTGTTAATTTTATCTATTGATGATGTCTGTAAGAGGAGGAGGACCTTTTGAGAGTCCTTAAGATCTTGTAATTATTATTATTAGGAAGTTTAGATGATGCTAGTTGAAGAAACCTTCCGCCAGCAATTGCCATGGTCGACCGGCCATGAGCTGGGGTGGCTTGACTGATGTTGCAGCACGGAGAGCAAATTTTTAGGGTCTCTCTCTGTAGAAGTTTGTGCTCTTTTGATAAAGAGAGATAAAGAAGGAAAATACCTTAGACTTGAAAAACAAGAGGGGGAGGTTTCTGTGCGATATTCATGAAAAAAGTGTTGTTATTGATGTTGGAATTGGAAGTTTCAATCTTAATTTATTTAAAAGTCATCGATCCATTAAGATCTCCTGTTCATGCCAAAATCCTGCCTAATGATGGTGGATCTCCCTGAAGATCTAGAGATGTGGAGGGTGCTGATCGATCCACTCAATCCATGGTGGTGAAAGATAGAACACCGATCTCTTGTGGAATGTTTTGCACATAAAAAGATGAGAAAAGCTTATTGGATTTGCTCTAGTCAGGCTCTCTGATGCTTACATCAAATAAGATATTGAGAATAATAGGAGAAAGAAAGGAGAAGAGTATGGTATAGAATAATCTCTTTCTCTTTTTCTCTTCTCTTTCACATGCTTGGATCTTGAGCCCTTTTTATGGATGAAGAGTCCTGGTCCTATTGGAGTTGGACTCTTTAGAGTCTGAGTTTTAGTAGGAAACTATGCCTTGGCTTTTCCTATTTGGATCAATTGAGGAATAAGAGTTCCATTCAAATTAGCCTCTTCATGACCTGGGCTTCCTTTTGTAGAATGATCTATAGGATAGGTTAGCCTAGATACCTTGGCCTGGCCAGTCTAGTCATCCTTCTTCTAGTCGGTCTTTTGGTCGGCCTTCTGGTTGGTCAGTCTACTTCTAGTCGGTCTAGAGCTGGCAAATCTAACTTTACAGGTCCTTTGACCTTGTTTACATAAAGAAAGGGGCATGAATCTATTATGATTGGAGGTGGAAATCAAGGAATGAGGCATAACCATCCTTCCTTGATGAGCCATAACCTCCTCCCTTATGTAGATTCTCTTAATTGTGGAGCTGCAACTATCCAAAATTCAAATTTGTTTAAAATTGCTTGCCACTTGTCGACCATTAATATATATATTGGATATAATCCATATCACTTCCCTCCCATTTCCTGAGCTCATGTTGTTTTCTCAAGCTCAGGTGAAGGAAGTAGATTAGCCAACTGTAGGCAATTAAATGTGCAAGCCTTGGCTTGTCTAGGCCATTGAATCCTTTTTGTTTTGAGGGCTACTGGGGTGAACATTTTATGCTGATAGCCATTTTGGTTGGCTCTACAACTTGTATGAGGTCAGCTCATCAACCTATGTGAAATCAGCTTGTCAGCCTGTTATAGGTCATCTTTCCTCTTACAGGAGGCTTGCTTATCTTGCCTAGATGGATCTAGTTCCTCTCGGTGTATAAAAATTTAATCAAAAGTCAACCACTTATGGTTGTACAGAAAGGTGTTGGTGGTTAGCTCGTCAAGATTGTTGTCCTTTGAGATCGGCTTAAGAGCCGATGTTGCTTGAGATTGGCTGTGAGATGCTTGCCCTACATTTGTCTGTTGGTTTTGCTCGTGATTGGTTAGGTCAAGGCTTGCCGGTTTTGCTTGTACCTCATTAGGTTTGTCATCCTATTGATGTTGAGGTCGATTCCTCATCCCGGTGCCTTATTCGCCCACCTAAGGAGGTAGGTTGTTGGCTTGCCGGGTCTTTGGGTCTTCATCTTGATGCCTGGTTCCCCTTGCTTGAAAAGATAGATCGTTTGGCCTCTAAGTCTTCGGCTCTTTATCTTGATGTGTGATTCCCCTCGCTTGAAAAGATGGGTTGTTTGGCCCTCTAGGTCTTCGGCTCTTCATCTCCGTGTCTGGTTCCCCTCGCCTAAAAGGGTGGATCATTTGGTCCTTAAGATTTTTTGTCGGCTGGATTTTTTGGATAGCTAACACTTGGTTGATTAGGTTGGGCATGCGTCCTATTCGTGCCTAGTTTTGACTTGGTCTTTCATCAACTTTTAGCTAGTAATGGGCCGGTGGCATCTTGGGAAGCTCATCCTAACTTGCAGCGCTTGAGTGCGACACCGTTAGTGGTCTCTCGAGATACTCATCCAACATTTTGTTTGTGATTCGATGATTTGGCATTTGAGCCAGGCTCACAGGAACTTTGATTGGGGGTCTTTGGTGAACTTGCCTAATCCATCACTTTTGCAGTTGGCCTCATGGTTGTTTCCTCGGCCTAGCTTAAGCTAGGACTATTGTGCATGGCTAGGGCCACCTTCATGCTTGGATGGATCTAGGGTTGGGTTGTTGAGAGGTTGTATGCTATGGAAGCTAGATCTTATTCATTTGAAACTATTCAAAATGGTTAGATCATAAATAATCAATTTACACAATGTAGACGAACATACTTATTTGAGGCCTATGAGATACTCTGCATCCTGGTCTGGCTGCCATTGCTTTGTTGTTTCAGCTTGGATTTCAATCTTGCATCATCGAGCCTAAGAAATTTTGTAGTTTTGCATGCCAATGGAATCAGTCGATGTGTTGAATCCATCCAAAGTAGTATAAATAGATTGGGAGGCATCAGATTTATTAATAATCGCAAGCATGCAATGATTGGCCAAAGAAATAAATGCAAGAACTAGTTATAGAAGCAAAATTAGGGCAAGCAGAGCTCAAAAATGGAAAGGACATCCCTGAAACATAGGAAACCAGTATGAATCAGTCCAGAACCAATTCAAAAATGAGTGAACCAGGCGGTCAAAGTAGTCAAATTGGTTTGAACCAGTTTGAACAATGCTCTTGAGCTGGTCTAGTCAGCTCTGGATGTTAACTGACTTATGTGCTATTGTGGTGGACGACATGGCAGATGTCGTGGACTGATTTTGCTGTACCTGCTGATGTGTCAATGACGTAGTTGGTGGCGTGGCAATTTGTTGATGTAGCACTGGCTTAAGTTAGTTGGATCCGGGTTGGATATTTTTTTTGAATCCATTTGGAACAAGTCGATCGAACCCTTTCTCTCCCTTCCTCCTCGCAACCCTAATTGCAGTAGCGGCGGTGATGGCATGGAACTGCTTGCTTGAGAGAGGACAGAAGTGTGGAGCCTCTTGGCCAGGAGAGGTAGTCGGTGGCGGAGATTTCTCGAAGATAGAGGTGATGATCGCTCGCCATGTCGTAAGGAGGGAAGGTCGAGCGGTTGTCATTCCTCAAAGTAGAGATGGCAGCAGCCAGCAGGACATGGCCGATAGAGACTTGAGTAGCAAATCTTGATGGCGGATCTCAAGGCTTTGGCTTGGTGGTGCTAGGATGGTAAAGAATCACCAGCAATGGAAAGGAGTTGAGATGATGAGGTGATCGAGGATGGTGATGTTGATCATGATCAGCTGCAAGCCAAGAAGAGATTTATGGGGGAGCCATTGCCGGTGGCTGTGGAGATCAGCACTAGTGTGATTGTGAGGGAGCAGCAAGGCTTCAATGAGCTTGGGCAAGGGCAGAGAGCCACTAGTGGTCGACATGGTGGTGATCATGAGGGCGACGCTCATAAGATGAGAAAGGGGGTCCCTGATAGATGCTCTTGTCGACCATGGTGCCTCGGTCAAAGATGAGGTGGGTTGCGACAGTGGAGTGGTGGCCGCAGTGGCAATGGATCCAGCTGAAGTAATGCATGGTCATTCGTCCCATGCGCACAGGACTCACGTCTCGGTAGCATAAAAGGATGGCCTTCTAGACTTACCTCATGCTCTCCAATGACACACATCCCGGTCTCCAAAGATGCACATCCTGTGCAAAGACGAGGTGTGGCAATGGATCTGCGGTAGTGGGGTCGGCCGCTAAGATGCTCAAGGATGCATCGACGGTGAGATTGTTGCCGAAGATGCTTAGATCCAACAAAAGAAGAAGGTGGGATACATTCTCATTCTCCATAGATGGCACGAAGCTATTGCTGCCAAAATCCTGCCTGATGATGGTGGATCTCATTGAAGATCTAGAGATGTGGAGGGTGTTGATCAATTCACTTGATCTGTGGTGGTGAAAGACGGAGCACTGATCTACCATGGAGAGTCATGCATCTGTACACAAAAAGAAGAGAAAAGTTTTCTGGCTTTGCTCCAGCAGCTCCCCAATGCTTAAGTCAGATAGGTATTTGGAACAATAGGAGAAAGAAAGGAGAAGAGTATGGTGTAGAATAATTTGTCTCCTTTTTTTCTCTTCTCTTTCTCATACCTAGAGTCTTGAGCCCTTGTTATAGATGAAGAGTCATTATACCATCGGAGTTGGGCTCTTTAAAGCCTAAGTTTTAGTGGGAAACTACCTCTTGGCCTTATTTATCTGGATCGGTCCGGGAATAAGAGTCCCATTTAAATTGTCCTCTTGGTGATATGGGCTCCTTTTTGTAGAATGATCTATTAGATAGGTTGGCCTAAATAGCTTGGTTTGGCCTGGTCGACCTTCTGTCAACCTTTTTTTGCTCGGCCTTCTAATTGGTCTTCTTCTCAACCTTTTGGCTGGTCTGGTTCTGATTGGTCTGCAAGAGGCTGGCCCCTTCGACCTTACAAGTCCTTTGACCCTATTTATCGACCTTACAAGTCCTTTGACCCTATTTATATATAAAAAAGAGTATGAATCCGTTATGATTGGAGACAGAAATCAAGGGATGAGGCGTAACCACCCATCTTTATGAGCCATAACCTTCTTCTTTATGTAGTTTCCCTTAATTGTGGAGCTGTAAGTGCCCAAAATTCAAATCTGTTTGAATTTGCTTGCCACATGTCGACCATTGATAGGTAGGTTGGATATAGTCCATATCATTTCCCGTACTGTATTCATTATCAGAGACTCTTATGCAAATGCATGTTAAAAGTTTATAAAGATTTTTTTTATTAAAAAAAGAAAAAAAAATATATAGACAAGGAGGAAGCAGTCATCTAATATAACCTTTTTCATGATGTGTCCTAAGCAGTGCTAGTGATAAAAATAAAATAACCTAAAATGCTTCTTTTTCTTTTCAAACATAATGCACTTGGGATATGGTAAAGCAAAACTTGCCCACTAATGATCACTGTTCTTGAGAGAGGTGGAAGGTGGTGGAGATTCTGGGTTGACCTATTCAAGTAGGGGGTTTTGCAAGGCAGGAGGCTACTTAATCTTTGGCTAGATTGTGTGAGTTGTTCTAGTTGGCATCTTGAGAGGCAGACTGCATATTTCCTGTAGACCTTTCATGGTGGTTCTATACAACTTCTAGGCTGTGGATATGAATCAGGGTCGATGCTTGCTTTGTGGAATCCAGTTCATTGTTTCAATAATTGCTGATCAAATCATTGCCATTAATATAGATGCTAAATAGGAACCAATCTTAATGCACATAAATGGAGAAAAAGTTAGCTCTATTATCAACTAAGATAAGTAATCCCTTTCTCTGGCTGTCTGTCTCCCTCTCTCTCTCTCTCTCTCTCTCTCTCTCTCTCTCTCTCCCCACACACACGTGCATGCATGCATGCATATGGCATGATAGTGAGGTTAGTCTTTGTCTATTTTAACACTAGAAGGAATTCCTTTTTCAAGGGTAGGAAGAGGCCCACAAGCGATAAAGGGCTAGACAACAAGGAGTAGGTGCTGAAGCCAGGATTCAAGGCTAGGTTTCTATCACAACAACTAAGACTTTACTAACAGGCCAAGCTGGCAGCTTTGAAAGGAATCTTCATTATATTTCTTTACCAATTTTTTACCCTGAAATTACTTGGTCCTACATAGACAGCCAATTGAAGGTGTGTAGTTTGCTTATGTTATATTGATGGTATGATAGTGCTTAAAACTAAACCAAAACGTTCTCTTTTATGCTAACAAACAGAGATCAGATTTTGCCTTTTTACAAGTTTGGCAAGTTGAGAACAGTTGATTTTTGATGAAAATGGCTAATGCTATATGTTGCATCAAGTAGTTCCAGTCAAATGGAACTTCCTTCAGTGCTTGCTTGATTTTGACGACATCATGTCCGATACTTTCAACCAACTTCTGATCCTAACAAGTTAGAGTAATCTAATTAACATTGCTGACCAAACTATATCTAATCTCACCAAAATTGGCCTCCTGTTTTAAAGCTTCTTGCTTGAGTTTCAAGCCATGCCAATAGGATAAGATTTTTTTTCCTTCTTTTTTTGGTTTTCGTATTTCATAGAGCTTTATGTGTTTGACATACTTATGGTTTGCTTGCTTAAGTTTTAAGCTGTACAGGTTTTGATTTTCATATTTGGTATCTTGATTTGTCTATATATTAACAATAGTTTCTTCTGATGACAACAGTTGAATTACAATGAGCCGACCACATGAGGGGTATCATAGTTTTTCCCCTTTTGGAAATCCCTTTAGGATAATATTTCCTAAGGGATCTAACCTACCACCGAAGCTTTTAACCCTCCAGAATTCGTTTGAGCAAGCCTTGGCCAACAACTTAAGAAAGCTCAAGCCCAAGGAAATCTCAGATATTCTTAGCTTATCATGGATGAGAGATGCTATGGAGTCATTATCTGAAACCCATAATAGCATCAAGATCTTATTAAACGATCTTGAGTTCCCTGTTTCAGAATGGGATGAGAATTGGATTAACATGTACTTCGATGATAGTCTGAAGTTGCTCGATATTTGCATTGCATTAAGCTCTGAGCTCTCCCGATTGGATCAGAGCCAGCTCTTGCTCAAATATGTCCTGTATGTTATGGACTGCTCAGGCAAATTTCCTTCATCCAAGCAAATTAAACGAGCTCGTGCATATCTGCATGACTGGATGCAGCAACTTCACTCCAGGAGCCCAAAGTTTGAAAATTGTCCTGCCATCCTGCAGGGACTTGCAACAACACTTTGTTTGGCAAAGGTCAAGAACTCAGCTAAAGGAAAGGTGTTGATGAGAGCTTTTTATGCGGTTAAGGTTGAAACTATATTTGTTTGCAGCGTCATCGTAGCAGCATTGTCAGGCTGCTCAGAGCCACTGATAGACTTGCATGTTTCTGAAAGTTTCTTATGGTCTGAGGTGTTCAATGACCTGCAAGCTGATGTAAATGAGAAGGTTAGGGGTCTGCTTTCCTCTGAGAAGGTAGTGTTATCGAAAGAGTTGGAGGCAGTTGATACATGCGCGAAAAAATTGTATGTTTTGAGTAGTGGCGTCGATGATTTAGAGGACATCGTGAGGCACAGAGATGATGATGTCAACCATGAGGAAGCAATGACACTGGAAAAAACTATCAGCCAGGAAGAAAGAGAAAGATGGCAGAAATCTGTTTCAGATCTTGCTGACAGTGCTAAGAAGCTTGCAGATGGGATAGATCTTATCTCAGAACAATCAAGGGACTTTTTCAAGATTGTTCTCACAGGGCGCGATACTTTGCTTTGTAAATTAAGGGAATCTGATGTAACACAAGAAGATAGGGTGCATAAAAGCAGGAAATAGGTAATATTTGTATGTTAGATCGTATGCTTGTATTTCATGGGTATTAGTTGCTGGGTTCCTATGTGCTTGTAACATTTGGTGTGGACTCTTAAAAAATGAAGTAATGTTTTAGCTTAAGCATGGTGTAATAATTGTGAGTATATATATCTGGAGGAAGTTGTTGAATTTCAATTTTCTCGACCATTTAGGGGTCGTTTCTCTCAATTCGAAGTTCCATTTTTCTCAATTATTTTTTCATCCGATTTCTAAATTACGTTTGCATTGCACATGGCATCCAAGCTGGTAGAAATGAAACAGTTGAAAACGAATATTGAAGGGTCTCCCCTGCTTCAGTTTGATTTCTTGTTTTTCATTTCTAAAAGAAAATTATAAACAAAGATACAAAAACATTAGGTGTTAATATTTTTATATTCTATTTTAAAATCATATTTATTATTTCGAAAAAGTAGCAAAAAATATTAAATTTTATTATTTTTAAAAATAAAAAATAAATTTTTATCACCACCATCATTCTATTATTGTTGCCTCTTCTACTATCGTAATTATTGTCTTTGTTGCACCATCGTTATTGCTGCCTCTATTGTTGGCATTATCATCATCCTTATTTTACAATCGACATTGACATCCTGTCATAGTGATATTACCATAGCAATATTATCAGATTTTTTTAAATATTATTTTTTAAATAATTAATTTTAAAAATATTATTTTCTTAAATTTATTTCTAAAACTATCATAATTGTGTGGCGATGATATGGTAAAATCATATGTTGAACATTCAACATGCGATTTTAAGCTGAGATGGCCTTTCATAAATAGAATAAAATAAAAAATAAAATTGCATGTGGAAGATATGAGGTGAAATCGTATATTCAACATGCATTTTCTTCAGATTTTTTTTCTCCTCTCATGCATCGCGTAGCTAGCTTTTTTTTTTCAATCCACTCTATCGAGGAGCACGGGCGATCGTCGGTGTTCGCACAAAGCTACGGGAGCTTGGGTTTGCCAGGGCCAGGAGAGGGAAGGGGAGGGGACGGTGGTGACGTAGGGTATGGAAGACGTCCGAGGCCAGGGAGGGGAGGGGGGGACGGCAGCGGCATCAAGCCACGAAGGGTGCAGTGGATAGTTGCACGGGATGCAAAAGGTGTAGGAGGCGGTGGGGTCGGAGAAGGGAGGAGATAGGGATTGGCAGCACCGAAGCGAGGGAGGAGAGGAGGTTTGGTGGTCACGCGGAGTTAGGTGCGGCACAGATGATGGAAGGATGGGCCGCGACCTGGGCCTTACAAGGTGGTCGCGGATTGTTGGGGTTGTCGAGGGCGGGCTACGAGAGGAAGGAGAGGGAAAAATTCGAAAAAAAAATTTAGGAGAGCGAAGGAAGAAAAAAAATTATTTATTTATTATTAATTTAAATAATAAAATATTACTATTTTTATTAATAATAAAATATTATTATTTTTTTATTACTAGAAAAATATTATTGTTTGATTCATAATAAAATATTATTTTATTATTTGGGGAAGGGAAGGAAAAAAAAATAATTTGGAGAGGGGGAGGAAAAGAAAGAAAAGAAAAAAATATTTTTTTAATAATTTAAAAGTACTATTGGTATAATAATATATTATTTTTTAAAAATTATTTTTTAAAAAATAATAATATATTATTTTAGAAAAATAACATTTTTTAAATATTTTTTTATTATATTACATAATATTAATCAAATATAATAATATTTTATTATTAATAAAATAATAACATTTTATTATTTAAATTATTATAAATAATAAGATGCTATTATTTTATTAATAATAAAATATTATTATTTTTGATTAATAATAAAATATTATTGTTTGATTAATAATAAAATATTATTTTATTATTTTGGGAAGGGAAGAAAAAAAGAAAATATTTGGGAAGGGGGAGGAAAAGAAGAAAGAAAAGAAAAAAAATAATATTTTGTTAATAGTTTAAAAATACTATTTGCATCATAACATATTATTTGTAAAAAAATTATTTTTCAAAAATTAATAATAAAACATTATTTAAAAAAGAAAATAATATTTTTTTAAATATTTTTTATTTTTAAATAACATTAATAAATAATAAAAAAATATTTTATTATTAGTAAAATAATAATATTTTATTAATTAAATTATTATAAATAATAAAAATTATTTGTATAATAACATTATTTGTATAATAAAAAAAATAAAACATTATTTGTATAATAACATTATTTGGAAATAATATTTTTTAATAATAATAAAATATTATTTGCTAATAATATTATTTGTATAAAAAATAATAAAACATTATTTGTATAATAATATTAAAAAATGTTATATATTTTTAAAATAATATTTTTATTATTAAATTTTTGAAAAATATTTTTTTTCAAAAATAATATGTTATTATACAAATAGTATTTTAAAAAAAAATAATAAAATATTATTTAAATTATTAATAGTCATAATAAAATATTATTTGTATAATAAGAAAATAATAAAACATTATCTGTATAATAATATTACTTAAATTTTATAAAAATATTTATTTTATTATTAGTTTTTTAAAAATATAAATTTTTAAAAATAATATGTTATTATATAAATAGTATTTTTAAATTAATAAAATATTATTTAAATTTTTATTGATTATAAAAAATATTATCTCTATAATAACATTATTTGTATAATAAGAAAATGATAAAACATTATTTGTATAATAACATTATTTGAAAAAAAAATATTTTTTATATACTTTATTATTATTATTTTTTAAAAAATAAATTTTAAAAATAATATATTATTATATAAATAGTATTTTTAAATTATTAATAAAAATATTATTTTTTCTTTTCTTTCTTTTTTCCTCTCCCTCCCCAAATATTTTTTTTCTTTTTTCCTTTCCTTCCCCAAATAATAAAATATTATTTTATTATGAATCAAACAATAATATTTTACTATCAATCAAAAATAATAATATTTAATTATTTAAATTATTATTAATAATTAAAAAAATAATATTTTTTTCTTTTTTGTCTTTTTTTTTTTTTTTCCTCTCCCTTCCTCTCGCAACCAGCCCGCCCCCCATCCCCATAGCCCCGATGATCCATGGCCGTCTCGTGAGGCTCAAGCTGCGACCCCGCCTCACCATCATCCATGCCACACTCATCGTTCCCACTGCACTCGGCTCTGTACGATGATCAAACCCCCTCCCTTCTTCCGACCCTAACGAACCCAAGTCCGTCGACTTCGGCACCGCCAACCCTCCTCCCCTCCCCTATCTCGGATGCCTCCTGCATCTCCCGCACCCTGCACAACCACCTACTGCGCCCTCCATAGCCCGACACCGCTGTCGTCCCCCTTCCCCTCCCCGGTCCCAGGTGCCTCCTGCACCCTGCATCGCCACCATCTTCTTTCCTTTCCTCCTCCGACCCCAGCAAACCCAAACTCCCATGGCTTTGTGCAAACATCGACGACCGCCCGCACTCCTCGATAGAGCAAATCGAGAAAAAAACAACCACGCAGTGCACGAGAGAAGGAAAAAATACAAAAAAAATGCACGATGTAATTTTATTTTTTTATTTTATTCTACTTATGAGATGACATCTTAGTTTAAAATAGCATGTTGAGCATGCGATTTCATGTTGAGCATGCAATTTCAAGTCCAAAAATGCATATTCAGCATGCATACGATTTCACCGCATCACCGCCGCCTAGCCCATCTCATCATAATTAAGATAATTTTAAAAATAAATTTAAAATTAATATTTTTATAAATAATTATTTAAAAAATAATATTTTTAAAAAAATCTCAATATTGTCTCCAATACACCATCATCACTAAACTTGTTGCCCCGATCAAATTGCTGGTATGCCATCACCATTTCTACCATCATTTTTGTTGCCACTTTCATTCCCATTTCTTTTATACCATCATCACCTTGCTACCAACACCACATGTACCTCCACCATCCATCACTAGGACAATAAAAATAAATATTTTATTTTTAAAAAAATAATATTGAAAAGAAAGTGATGACAAGCACCATCGAAGGTGCAAGTAGCTGATTATCTGTCTCCTTTAGCTTTTTTTTTTTTTTTTTTTGAGAAAATAAAAGGTAATGGGATATTTCCGCATTGCCTACCATAATTTATTGAGCAAAAATGATATGATAGTGTACAAAAAAAAGAAGAAAAGAGTCTGAAAGGGATGTATAGACATGTGAAAAAAAAAAGAAAAAGGTAAAGAGAGCAGCCAAGTAATAAGGCAAAAAATTGGTGATCCGGATGCAATACCAGCATCCGATTCTTCAGAAGGACTCGTCATTGTTGCCCAAAGAGGTAAAGAAGGCAGGAGAATCAAAAAGAAGCATAGTGTGAAGGCATCCGGTAAGGAACAAAGCAAACCATGAAGAGCTCAAAAGAAACTCTAGGCTGTCGAAGAAGGAAGCCTTCACTAGAAAAGCTCAAACACTTTGCAATGGCCGCAATAGAGTTGATCCTACCCCATAATTTGTAGAAGTCTGCGAGTTCCTTCTGCTTATAGATTAAGGACCAGTCATTAAGCAGCTGGACACTTTTGAAGAGGACAGATCGAGTTTCAGAAGATTTGCGTAAAAAGATGCAAGAATTTCTTTCCTACCAACGCAACTGCTGCAATGGACACAGGGTGGTGGAGGTCTTTGGAGAACAACTAGCATCTCGAAAATGTACAAAGTTCTTAAAGGCTAATTTCTGGAGGAGGGACATAGAGGTAGATACACACGATTCGTCAAATAGAGGTGGCAAAGGGACGGTGGATGAAAAGATGATTAACATGATGATCACGTAAGGGACAACAACCAAGATTGATGCCTTTTTTTGAAAAGGTCATCCCTTATGTTGAGTTTGTTGAGAAGGTAGAGCCACTTAACCTTGGAAGGAGCAGAGGTACCCCAGAGGGCCTTAGCCAACTCCCCCATTTAACTCCTTTGGTGTTGAGGAATCGATACGGAGAGGCAGAAGAGAAGGTTCCAGATGGAGCCAGCTTCCAATGGATTCCATCAAGACCCCCATTGAGCCAGAAGCCATTTAAAATCTGAAGCAGAGTAGACTTTTCCGATAAAGCAGCCTGATTCAAGGGAAAGATAAATCTTAGGTTCCATGAATTGGATCCAAGTGAGAAGACTTTAGAGATTATGCCAGATTTCAGCCTGGATGCCCCGAAAATGTTAGGAAATACGTCACAAAGGGGTACCTCAATGATCCAAGCATCCTTCCAAAAAAGTATTTCAGGCCCATTCCCCACCAAGAGTTTAACCTGGTTCCAAAAAGGAGGAAGGCTCTCGATCACATCCTTCCAAATGCTAGAACAACCCCTTCTAGGTTTTCAGGAGGCAAAGAGCTTAACTTTATTGAAGTAGAAGCATGTGATAAGTTGCTTCCAGGGGGCTGCGACCAAGATTAAGCAGCCTCCAACCCCACTTAGCCGGTAGAGCCGGTTGAAATCGGTAAGGTCTTTAACCCCCAATCCAATCTTTTCCTTGCTTAGACCAACTTTAGCCTAATTGACTTTGCAAGCTGGTCCACCAGCCTTTTGGGCACCTTTATAGAGGATGGAGTGATGAATTCCATCAATTTTCTTTATCAGTCAAGAGAGAAGCTTAAAGAGGGATATAATAGAGTGGTAATGAGGTAAGGACCAGGTTGAGGAGGACCGGCCAACCTCCAAAAGATAAAGAGTTTCCCAGACCAAGCTTCGAGTTTTGCGTCCTTCAAAGGAAGACTGGGATAGGTGATCTCATAATTGGCTGGTGTTTTATGTCGTTAACTGAGATCTCAAATGTATTACATTTAAATTTGTCCATTTAAAAAAATTTATGTACTCGAACAATCTATTTGATCCACAAATTCCAGTTCAAGAATTCAAAGCTAGCATGAAAATTGCAGCTTGATCTGTACCTTCTCTACTTTTGCAGTGATGCCTCAATTAGATGCGATTTTTATGCTTGCGAACGCAGGCAGACACACAAAGCATTTGATTTGAGTTTGCACCACCGCAACTATTTTAGTAGATTTATCTCTATTACTATTAAAATAACAGTTTGGAAATCAAAAACATTCTCTAAGGCCAACGCACGGCTTTCCTTGCTCCTTTGCCCGATGATTTGCTGTTAGGATCAGCGAGCTTTCATCCTCCCAGTCTACCGTATTTTTCTGACTCGGTCGTGAACTTCCCGTCGACGGAAAACCGTCTAATAAAAAAACTATACACATTGTTGTTAAATATAATATAAAAATTAAAAATATTTTATTAGAAAATTTTATTTTTATGTAGACTTTAGAACTAAAATTTTATAAAAATTTCAATATTTTATTTTTATATAAAATTTCATTAAAATTTTAAATTATTTATATAAATTTATTATTATATTAATTAAAAATTAAAAATATACTTTGCATCCATGCCTATAGGATAGCAACCCACGTTCGACCTAGCATAAATAGATTTAATTTTGAACTAAAAAAAATTGAATCTTAAATGGGTTGATCCGTTAATTTATTTAATATTCGGATTGAGTTCAGATCTAATTATCGAACTTATTTAACCTATTTAATTTATTTAATTTTTAAATTAAATTAATTTAAATAATTTATTTAATTTTTAGATTGGATCGATTTGAATAATCCATTTAACCTGTATATTAATATTTTCAGTTTAGTGGACTCTAGACGTCTGGACCAAGGTAGTCGGTGCAAGCCACTATTTAAAATTTAAAATGGCTCTCCACATCATCACACCTCTAATCTCTCCCACGGAAATTTGAATCCCAAGCCTCTCTTTGGCAAATGATGCCATGTCACCCTTTTGCGTTTTTTTGATCCATCCCATTTCCATTGTAATTAGGTTAGGTTTTGTAAGTTGTAATGCTTGTTCTTGTTTTCCCTTTCTTTCCCTAACCCAAAGCACCCTTCTCTAGATCTCATCCTCTTGCTCTTGGCCGACCTAATGCTCTCTATGCGACTAGGCGCTTCGGTCTCCTGGTGTCTTCGAATTCTCTATTCGGCTAGTGAGCGAGTTCTTTCTTCCGAGCAATTAGAAGTTTTTACTTTTTTAGGTGATCTTAGTTAGGTATCAGGGTATATACTTTCTTGCTCTTATTCGGCCCGGTGATCTTGCTTGTAGAAGATTAGATCTAATCCTCCATCTCTAACCGTAACTCTTTCAAAATCTTCATTCTAGCCCATGGGCCAAAAAATTTATGGGTCATATCTGACACGGCCTGTTTATTAAATGGGCCATGTTTGGTATGGCCCGTTTAGCTAAACCCTCGACCTGGCATGGCCTGTAGCACAGCATATTGCAAGTTGTGGCATGGCCCATTGGCTAGCAAGCTTTTTTTTTTTTGAATGAAAAAGCTAAAAAAAAAGAAAATAGGAGAAAAAATATTTGAAATGGAAATTAATGCTTATGACTTCATACTTCATAGTGAATTTATGATAAATCTAAAAAAAATATGAAAAAGATATTGATAACAAAAAGTCTATATTGTCCACATAGACAATTCGATGCTTAAGTTAGTATGGGATTCAAGTTAAAAAAATATAAATAAATGCGGTACTAAGTCCATTGGGTGGTGCCAAGCATGGCCCACACTAGGCCCGATACTAATAGGCCATTGGGCTGTGCCAGGCACCGCATGCAGGCGGTACCTGGCCCCATATGCCTGGCCCAAAAAATAAATGCGGCATGCCGTGCCGTGCCATACCATCAGCTCATGATCCTTAGGCCCAAATGGTCCATTACTGTAGCTCGGGTTAGGCATGACCCAGTACTATAGATGATCGGGTCGTGTTTGGCCTGGCATGAAACATTTGGTGCTAGGTCAAATGAGGAAGAGCATATATCATGTATTCTATATGCTTGTGCAAGTGAGAGTATCATATATGCCACGGTTTGCATACATCCAGATATCTCATAGGCTATCAATGCCGTTAGCATGTACATGGGGCATCCAAAAGGGGTCCATTGGCCAGCTATGAAATGGATCTTACACTATTTGAAAGGTACTATAAATGTTGGTTTGGTATATGATCAAGATTCAAATACTTATAGCAATGTTGTTGGTTTTGTGGGCTCTGATTATACAAATGATTTAGATAAGAAGAGATCTCTAATAGGCATGGTTTCACTTTTTTAGGCTATACTATTAGTTGGAAAGTGACTTTATAGTCTACTATTGCTTTGTCTACTATAAAGGCAGAGTATATAGTAGTGGCAAAAGCAGTGAAGAAGACTATTTGGTTGTGAGGTTTTGTTTGTGATCTTGGCTTACAATAGGATGCGATTATTATTTATTGTGATAGCTAGAGTACCATATATCTAACTAAAAGTTAGATATAGTATGAGAGGATGAAGTATATTAATATCAGATACTACTTTATTCAAGATGTTGTATCATAAGTGATTATTTCACTAAACAAGATTTTTATGGATGATGTAGCAGATATGATGACTAAGCCGGTTATCACTCTCAAGTTCAAGCATTGCTTGAACTTGGTTCATGTTTTGGGATGTTGAGTTGGACATTTAGGGCATTGTTGGAGGAGATTGAGAGAAGTTCACTATTTTGTATTGTGGCTTGACGAAATTCAAGCCAAGATGGAGATTTGTTGAGTATAGCTTAAATTTTGGTATGACTCAATTTATTATCCCTATTTTGAAGAGATAATCCAAGCAGATTTTTCATGAGATATGTGATGGTAGTTGAGGTATTGGGCCGCCAGGCCCAAGACTGATATGGAGCTACCGACTTTTTGGACTTTGGTTGGCCTATTTGAATATTTTGGTCTTTTTTAGTTGTTTTAAGGTTTGGTGCCTATGAATGGTAATTATTTGAGCCACTCCGCGCTATAGAAAAAAATTTTTCTCCATCTTTGTCTATGAACGTAGGTCAAAAGTTAAATCATGTAAATTATTATATTTTATTTTTTATTTATAATTACTTATTTTTATTTTTAAATTTTATTTTAATTAAAAAATAATCTTATAACAACTTTTTTTTTTTTTTTCATTAGACTCTCATTCTCCACTGTAGAGATCAGAACAACAGGAGGTGGGCAAAAGAAAGATCCCGAGGCCCCTACATTCGTAGCTCGTCATGACTTAAAAGAACTGAAAAATCTCTAGCCAGGTGGCGTCATCATTATCAATCCACTATCTATTACAGTCGCGTAAGGCCTCGTATCGTCTGGACTGATGGAAGAATTAAATATTTTTATCCATATATTTGATCCATTGGATTCTAGGCTTCTGTTTTCACAATATCTTCTATTGTCGGAGTAGAGAATGATGCATTGAAAATCTCCTCCGCAACTCCATGAGATAAACAACAGAGAGGCCATCATCTCTCTCCTTTCTCAGCTATAGATCCAAGATGGTAGCTTACAAGTGCTCCACGGATTTAAAAATGTTATCCACGTCCTGTCTACTCTATGAACAGATCCTGTATTTTGTTAACTCCAACCTGTAAGATTACTTGGTATGTAGCATCGCTGCGGACCGATAATCTCTAAATACCTCGCACGATGTCCCAAAGATAGGGGTAGGAAGGTAAAAATCTTTTGGTGTCCGATAAATAACTCAACCATAACCCTTCACTTATAAAAGGCCATCTAATAAGAAACCTAGTTGCACTTTAATTAAATACAATACAAAATTTAAAAATTTATTTTATTAGAAAAATATTATTTTTATATGAATTATGTAATTAGACTTTTATAAAATTTTTGATTTTGTATTAATTTTTTTATATTTTATATAGAATTTTGATATTTTATACAATTTTTTATTTAAAATTTTAAATTATTTAAATTAATTTATTATTATATTAATTAAAAATTGGGAATGCAGTTTGCACCCGAGCTCCCCGGCGACGTCGGCCCTACAACGAATCCCGATGATATCCAGGGATTTCGTGTAACTTTTTTTCTTTTTTTTTTTTTTATTTCCCCGCCACTCTGTCCAACGAAAACGCAGCTCGCCAGGCCCATTGGAGTGGTGGGGCCCAAAATGGACAGCGTTTTGCCATTTGGGTTGTCCTTGGTGAGTCTTCCGCGTTTTGTTTTCAAAGTTCAAGTTCCGGACGTGCCTAGCGAACCACGAGTCAGACATCCCAGCATGACGAGATCCAGTGGCACCGTAGAAAGTTCTTCCTTCCGGGTTTCGGGATGGAGGTGTACTTTTCGACAGAAGAATTCATCTTCTCTAGCATGAATCCATCAACTGATCGCTTTATAATTAATTAAGATCTGTGCGGTGGGTGATCCATTCGCGACCATCTTCGCCTCTAAAAATCAGACTTCCCAATCTCACCGACTAAAAGCAGGCCACAAACGTTTTTCTACGCTCCTTTCCCCTTTTATATGACTGAATCGTGAACCCTCCACTGGCCGAAAACTGCCTGCTAAAAAATCTACATGAGCTTCTATTAAATATAGTATAAAATTTAAAAATTTATTTTAACAGAAAATTTTATTTTTATATAGATTTTAAAACCAAAATTTTATAAAAATTTATATATTTTATTTTTATATAAATTTTTATTAAAATTTTAAATTATCTAAATAAATAAAGATCCAAACCTCAGCTTGCTTGCTGGCCTCATTGGGATGGTGGGGTCCAAAATGGACGGCATTTTCTTTTTTGAAGTAATTCTTTATGCATTATGTATGGTGTAATAAAATTAACGTGGAGTGCATCCTACCATTCTATTGGATCATGTAGCTACTGCTTTCTAACGTCCATTAAATACATGTAGTTTCATATTTTATTTTAAAATTTTAAATAATAAAAATATCTATCTATTCTGAAAAAATTATGACATCATGTAATCTATTATGACGTTCTATGGCTTATTATGATATCCTGAAGGTATATTATTATTTTCTAAAAAAATATAATATAAAATTTTTTAATAATAAAAATATTTTTTTTATAATTTTTTTATTTTTAAAAAATTGTAACATATCTTCAGGATGTCATAACAGCCTAAAGGACGTTGTAACAGCCTACAGGACGTCGTAACAAGTCACATGATATTATAATTTTTTTAAAATAAAAAAATATTTTTATTATTTAAAAATTTAAATTAAAAAATAAAATTATTATATTTAATATATATTAAAAAATATAATTATATGGATCAATAAAATAAAATAATGTATTGTTATTGTATCATATAGTGCATAAAGATTTTCTCTTTCGATAAGTCTTCTGTATTTTATTTTCAAAGCTCACGTTCGGTGACTGCATGGACAAACTTTCCGCACTACACGTCAGCACAACATGACAAAGATCTCCACTGGTCGTCGAAAACTGTCCGCTAAAAAATCTACATGGACTTCTATTAAATATAAAAATCTACATGGACTTCTATATAAAAATTAAAAATTTATTTTGATAGAAAAATTTATTTTTATATAGATTTTAGAACTAAAATTTTATAAAAATTCATATATTTTATTTTTATATAAATTTTTATTAAAATTTTAAATTATCTAAATAAATAATGATCCAAAACTCAGTTTGCTGGCGTTATTGGAGTGGTGGAGTCCAAAATGGACATCATTTTATCTTTTGGAGTAATCTTTTATACGTTATATATGATGTAATAAAATATATATTATAATTTTTTTTAAAAATATATTATAAAATTTTTTAATAATAAAAAAATTATTATTTTTTTATTAATTTTTTATTTTTAAAAAATTATAATATGCTTTCAAAATAGGCTATGGGACGTGATAACAAGCCATATAATCCATAATTTTTTTAAAATAAAAAATATTTTTATTATTCAAAAATTTAAATTAAAAAAATGAAGCTACTGTATTTAATATGTATTGAAAAATATGATTAGATCGATCAATAAAATAAAATAATATATTATTATTATATTGTATAAAGAATTTTTCTTTTGACGAGTCTTCTGTGTTTTATTTTCAAAGCTCACAATTGCATGGACAAACATTCCGCACCACATGTTAGATAGCATGATAAAAATCTCCGATGACGGAAAACTGTCTGCTAAAAAATCTACATGGACTTCTATTAAATATAATATAAAAATTAAAAATTTATTTTGATAAAAAAAATTATTTTTATATAAACTTTAGAATTAAAATTTTATAAAAATTTATATATTTTATTTTTATATAAATTTTTATTAAAATTTTTAATTATTTAAATAAATAATGACCCAAAACTCAGCTTAGTCTTGTTAGAGTGATGGGGCCCAAAATAGATAGTATTTTATCTTTTGGAGTAATTCTTTGTGCACTATATATGGTGCAATAAAATTGATGTGAAGTATACCATATCATTCTATTGGAGTGGTGGGGTTCAAAATGAGCAGCATTTTATCTTTTAAAATAATTTTTATACATTAAATACGATATCATATAATTGACATGGAATGCACTGCATCATCTCATTGAACTATATAGCTACCACTTTCTAATGCCTGCATCTTTATTTTTTGATTTAAAATATTGAATGAGAAAAATATCTATCTATTCTGAAAAATTATTACATCACTTGATCAGTTATAACGTCTCGTGGCTTCATATGATATTCTAAAGATATATTATAATTTTTAAAAAAATATATTATAAAATTTTTAATAATAAAAAAAATATTTTTTATAATTTTTATTTTAAAAAAATCATAATATAGATCTCATGATATTATAATTTTTTAAAATAAAAAATATTTTTATTATTTAAAAATTTAAATTAAAAATAAAACTATCATATTTAATATATATTAAAAATTATGACTACATGGATTAATAAAATAAAATAATATATTATTAGTGCACAAAGACTTTCGCTTTTGATAAGTCTTTTGTGTTTTGTTTTCAAAGCTCACGTTCTGTAACTATGCGGAAAAACCTTCCGCACCACAAGTCAGGCGGCACAGCATGACAAAGATCTAGCGGCACCGTGGAAGGTTCTTCCATCCGGGTTTCGGGTTGGGGGCGTGTCTTGCGATAGAAGAATCCGTCTTCCTTGGCACGAATCTCCCGTTAGATCATCCACTGATCGCTTTGTGATATGTATGGATGGATGAATGACAGAGTTCTTAATTGAGATCTGTGCTGTGGGTGATCCGATGGTGGCCACCTTCGGCTCTAAGAATCAGACTTCCCAATCTCACCAGCTAAAAGCTGACCACAAACGTTTTTCCGAGAGCCACTCACGCATCATCTATATTAATTTAAACCCCTGCCAGCACCACAACCAGAGGATTCCATGATCCATGGATGCGTGGGTTCTCATTATCCTATCCATCCCTCTATGCCTCGCTCTTCAATTTCTTCTCCTGTCCTGCTCCCAGAACAAAGGAAGGCTAAGGCTTCCACCAGGCCCATCTACCGTTCCCTTCCTGGCCAAATTCATATGGCTGAGGCGATCCATCTTCGACATGGAGCCCATCCTCCGGCAGCTCCATGCCAAGCTCGGCCCCATCGTGACACTTCGTGTCACCTCCAGTCCGGCAATCTTCATCGCTGACCGCAACGTCGCCCACCAAGCCCTCGTCCAGAGCGGCGCCGTCTTCGCCGACCGCCCTAGAGCCGTGGGTCCTTCTCGCTTCCTCACGAGCAACGAGCACGACATCAACTCCTCACCATACGGGCCTCGCTGGCGCCTCCTTCGCCGGAACCTCACCTCCGAGATTCTCCATCCTTCGCGCGTCAAGCTCTTCGCTTCTGCCCGCCGATGGGCCCTTCAAATTCTCGTCGACAAGCTGAAAGCCCAGGCGGGGACCAAAGACGGAGTGGTGATGGTCATGGAGAGCTTCCAGTATGCCATGTTCTGCTTGCTGGTATTTATGTGCTTCGGCGAGAAATTAGATGAGAAGGCCATCAAGGAAATCGAAGCCATACAGAGATATTTGCTCTTGACGCTCACCGAGTTCCCCATCTTCGCTTTCTTTCCCAAAATCACCAAGGTTTTATTCCGGAGGAGGTGGAACGAAATCGTAGCAGGCAGGAAAAAGCAGGAGGATATCTGCATCCCATTGATCAAAGCTCGGCAACACCGAAGGCAACAGCCAGGCGAAGGCAGCTATTTCTATTGTTACGTTGATTCCCTTTTTGGCATCGAGCTTCCCGAGGAGGGAGGAAGGAAGCTGAGCGAAAGTGAGATGGTGAGCCTCTGCTCGGAGTTCATGAACGCGGGCACCGACACGACAGCTACCGCGTTGCAGTGGGTCATGGCAAACTTGGTGAAGCACCAAGACGTACAGGGGAAGCTGGCGGGAGAGATCAAGGGGGAGGTGGGGAGCGAAGCGGATGAGATCAAGGAGGAGGACCTTCAGAGGATGCCATATTTAAAAGCTGTGATCATGGAGGGGCTGCGGCGGCACCCGCCGGGCCACTTTCTGCTGCCGCACACGGTGACGGAGGACACGACGTTGAATGGGTATTTGATACCCACGGGAGCGCACGTGAACGTTAATCTGGCGGAGATAGGCAGGGATGAGAAGGTGTGGGAGGAGCCATCGGAGTTCAAACCCGAGAGGTTCTTGGCCGGGGGACCGGGTGAAGGGGTGGATCTGACGGGGAGCAGGGAGATCAAGATGATGCCATTTGGGGTGGGGAGAAGGATGTGCCCGGGGCTTGGGCTGGCCATGCTCCATCTGGAGTACTTCGTGGCCAATTTAGTACGGGAATTTGAGTGGAAGGCTGTGGAAGGTGAGGAGGTTGACCTGTCCGAGAAGCTGGAGTTCACCGTGGCCATGAAATGTCCCCTACGTGCTCGAACCTTTCCCAGGAAAGAGTAATTAATTAATGTGAATTTCTGGCGTTACGTATCTGCATCCTTTCGTTTTATACCGCAGCACAGGAGTGTTGCTTACGTACTTTATTATGAATTAATGCAGCCGCTTTATGAGGTACAGCTGTTTTATAAGCTATTTTAAGTTGATCTTGAATTTTATTCCTAGTAAGATAAATCTAAAATTTATGTAACATAATAATTCATATTCATATCAAATTAAATTGATTTATTAAAAAAATATTAGTTTAGGTTTAAATTAATTAATTTATTATATATATATATATATATATATATATATATATATATATATATATATATATATATATATATATATATATATATATATATATATAGGTTGGGTTTCGATCGATCGGATCTCAGTTCATATCTGATCAGAGATTCGACCATTGGATCAACATGCATCTACATGCACGTCTAAAAAGGTGCGTTTGATTGAAAAAAAACGAGCACCTGCACCTGAAAAAATTTTAAAAAAAAGTCTAAAAAAATTTAAATTTGAAAAAATTTAAAAAAATTAAAAAAAATTGAATATGAAAAGAAACTCAAAAAAAAACTAAAAAAAAGAGAGGAGAAAGGCGCCTACATTCATTATGTAGACGCCTTCCTTTTTTTTTCTTTTTATAAATTAAAAAAATATAAAAAATAGAAAGAAAAAAAGGCGCCTACATTTTAAATGTTAGAAGCCTTCAAGGAGCCTCTTTTTTTCTGAATTTTTTTTCTAATTTTTTAAGATTTTTTTCAAGTTTTTTCTGAATTTCTTTTATGGTTTTTTTTAGACTTTTTTTCTAAATTCTTTTAGGTTTTTTCAGACAGCAGTCGATTTTTTTTTTTGAACTTTTTTCGGGCTCACGTGCATCTATTTTTTAGCTAGCGCATCTTTTCAAGAGCGCATTCCAAAATGCGTGCAAATTGAATGATCGGAGATTCGATCGGATGTAGGCTGGACTCCGATCAACTAAAGCCCAATATATATATATATATATTGTAATCCTAAAAAAAAAGTAGTAATTGAAAGTTCTAATCGGATGTCCTAAAGATCTGGTGGATTAAAGATTGAAATTTGTAAATTAATTTTGTACCTTATAACCTTCATTTTTTTAAGCAAAATTTTGTACCATCTTTGATCGTAGATGTAGGTCAATAGATCGAATCATATATATGTTTGTATGCACTTATTTTTTTATTTTTTTTCTATTATTTTTTTATTTTATATTCTCTCCGGTGGTTGTAACAAATGGTATCAAAGTCTTGATCTTTTCGGTTGGAGTTTCATGATGACAACCATAATATTTGAAATCAAGAAGTTTAATCGTGCAAATGACTTCAATATCTAGCAAATTAAGGTGTGAGCCTTTTTAATACAATAAAACCTATAGAAGGTACTAGAAGGCAAAACAAAGTTGCCAGCGGAGATAATGAGCAATTGTCAAAAAAACAGTATAATCCTATTTATTTGACATACGAGATACCGAAAGAAATTGTTGAAGAGAAAACAATAGTTAACTATTATTATAATTAAAGCATAAATATATGACCAAGTCATTCATAAATTGATTATACTTGAATAATTAGCTCTACCACCTGCACATAAAAGAAGGTACACCTATGCAAGATCATATAGATGAATTTAATAAAACTATTTTGGATTGAAGAAATATTAGGGTTCTAATTAATGATGAAAATTGAGATCTTATTTTATTATGCTCACTATCACGCTCTTATAAGAACTTCGTTGATACTATGTTGTATGCGACTGATTGATCAAGATCGCGTATTTCAAGTGTAGTCTTTAAAGTGGCTCATGTAAGCTCAAAGAAACTCTCCTTCTCTCTACTTGATGTTGACTAGAGAGTCCGATCCACGGCGCTATCTCTTGTTGCTAACAAAATATGATGTGAATGATAGGCCGAGTTGCTCGAAGGACTGGATGGAATTCGGCATCAAGCTGGAATACCAATACCATGTTGATTTTCATAAGGTAGAAGGTAAGGCTCGGCATAGGATTTTATCTGTGGTATTGTGTAGGAGCATTAGAGCTTTAAAGCTCGCTGAATGATCTATAGGATTGGTTGACCCGTCATATGTCTCTAATTGCGGCATTTTGAAAGAGGGGTGAGTAGCTCCCGCATGATCTTTTCACTAAAAAGTGTGTCAATGTTGAAACCAAGCTCGCCATCTTGAGCTGGGGTTTGGTTGCACAGGGCTTCAATCCACCAATTCATCTCCTAAAGCTTGCAGTCCACATCGACTTCCCGAGTAGTATAGGCCTCCGACTGTCAAGGTGGAGACCGGTAATGAGATCGGCCCAGAGTAGAGTCTATTAGATTGTGGGGTTGGGGATTGTCTCCTTTCTCATGCAAAGCTCCTAGGTCAGCTACACCAACTCTGTCTCTTCCATGCTAGACTGCATGGAAGAGGTTGAGGTGGTGCCAGTCAAGATCCTTTGCCAAGTGCCTTGTTATCCATTGTATCGCTTGCACGGCTGTGGCCAGGGCTTGTACTTGATGTTCAAATGAGTTGAATTGATCAAGATCTACCCCCACAGTTGGTTGGGAGGATGGAGGCAACACCTTCGTCCATTGCATAGGTGCCTACGAGTTCACGAGGGCTACAACCGCCCTTGAAATGGTGGCAATGGAGCGGCACAATGAGGTCCCCTTGCATGGTGCCAAAATGATCAGTTGGATGCTTCTTGCTTTTTCCCATAAACAGAGGTTCGCAACCCTTCCTATAGTGCCAATTTATTGCTACTAGTTTGCTGGCTAGAGAAAGGATATAGATTGGTGCTTGATGGTGATGACTTAACCTGCAAAATAAGTCTCTAATCAAAGTCAGCTCTGGTGGAGACCTTCCAATACTCAAGTCAAAAAACTATAGAACTGGGAGATCCCTTTTGACCCTTTATTTATAGGTGAGAGTAGAAGCGCCGTGTAGAATCTAAAGAATCAGATTGTTAGCCTCATCTTATTGGATGAAATACATTTGTTATACCATGCTTTATCTAGAGAGATATGTCACTATCCCTCTTTCTTATCTGTTCAGAACAAGCTGTCCTATGGATCTCGGTGCTTCCTTGACATAAATTGAGCAACGATATTATACATAAATCTTTCCTATTATAGTTTGGTTCAATCAATCTTAAAAATATTTTGGGTCTACTGATGTCATGGTTGGTACTAATCGAGGTTCCTTGAGCCTCGGATTCAGTTAGGGGTGGTAAAAATTGATCCAACGCATCAATCCGATCCATATTCAACCTTTGGATTTGCATTAAACAGGTTCCAAATCGTAAACGAGTTAACCGGTTTAACCTATTTAATAAGCTGGTTGGGTTCAGTATTTAGATGACTGAGCTGTTTAACATGTTTAGCCCATTTAATAAATGGATTGGAATAGATCAGGTCGGGTTATAACCCATAAACTTGCTTAACTTAAACCCTTTAGGCTTTAGGCTCCCTTTTCTTTTGGTTTCGGCCTTCTACTCTCAGTTTCGATTTTTGACTCTTTCGATCTTTCCTCCTCCCATCCTTCGATCCGTTTTCTAGAGTTTGGTTTTTTGATTTCTTCCTTCACTCCTCCGCAACTCCATTCTTGCTTGAGTGCTTCCAGCTTTCTTCCAACATGTTACTGCTAGCTTTACCATATTAAGATCTACTTTTACTATTCTTTCCCTCCAAATTAGGGTCAGAGTTTATCCATCGATGCTCGGCCTATCACCATGGGCGATGATGCAGTGCTAGAGAAGCCCCACCAAAATCCTAGCCTCTGCCTTCTCCTCCTTATTCCTCTTTATCATGGTCACCGCCATGGCGATCTCGCCGAAGGTGAGTTCCCGTGGTGCTGAGAGGTCCACCTTTCTTCAGTCGAAGAGCTCCGTCAGCGATCCTGTCAGTCTCCTCTATTGGTGGTCTGTCGCCCCTGGCTTTGACCTCTACTCCTGGCCCAGCATCTTCTATGATGCAAGATCCCGCATCATCAGCAAGATCCTTAGAGAGATCTAGGTGCTAAAGAATCTGGAAGTACTCAATCTCGAGGAGAATTCACTCTCGAGCACCCTCCCCTCGTGAGTTCCTTCGCATCTCCATGTTTTGACTTTTGAATTTGGCATCTAATTGGATCCAAGGTGAGATACCACTCTTCCTCTCGAGCTTTGGATGTCTAGAAACCCTGGACCTCTCTGGAAACCAGCTCAACGATTCAATTCCTCAATTTTTGGATAATTTCACTCAATTGAGAGAGGTGTATCTCTCTTTTAACCAGCTCGAAGGGCCAATCCCTGATGAAATTGGTGTTGGATGCCTCAACCCAGAGTACCTAGACTTATATCTTTCTTCTGATCCTCAGTTTGTGGATATCATTTTCTCATATTTCTCTTCCAAATTGACATGTTTCTTTTTTGAAGCTAATATATATTTCTTTTTACTCTTTTGGATTTGGGTAACATCTTGTTTTATAGTATTTAAATTCATTTTAGATCTTATGATTTTATATTGTACAGTATTATTACTTTTCAGTTAATGCAACTTCGATCTTTGTTTATCAAAAAATTCTCATTATTACTTATGATTCTGTATTATATAGTATTGTTACTTCTTAGTTAACGTAGCTTCTCAATTTCTCATGAAACTATTTATATTGTTATTAAGTTTATATTTAAGTTTATTATTAAGTTTGAACTAAACAGAAAAAATTCAAATAGTATTGGACCAAAGTCCCAAAAATAATTAATTTTTTTAAGCAAACATGTTAAACAGGTCGGATCAGGTTGGGTTGAGTTGGTTGAATATGTTATTTATTGAATAAATAGGTTAAACGGTTCGGATTGGATGGCTTATTTATTAAATAAATTAGATTCAAATTTAAAAATCTGATCTATTTAATAAACAGATCGAATTCAGATTTGATATTTTTTAATTCAACTTGCAATTAATCCAATCTATTTATGATTCAATCCGATCTAATTACCACTCCTAAATTCAGTGGAGGAAAGAATTTTCTTTCCATATGTGCAACTTTATGTTGATAGTTGATACCCTCCATGAATTACAGCCGTATTAGCTTCCCATGACAGTTTTGATCACCAAAACTTACCCTTTGAAATTTAAACTAGCTAGTAGTTTGTCAGTTCTTACATCTTTAAAATTCACTGGACGGATATCGGCGGCTGGTAGTTTAGAATTACACCCGCTTTAGCATTGGACAAGCGGAACACTGGTAATATCATTTATCATTTTGGCTTAAGAGGCCTCTATATTTATGAAATATTAAGAAACAAATAAGAACTAAACAATAACATGAAGAAGGTCACCAGGGCAGTGTTGCAACGGTTAATTGAAACGACTATCATATAATTACGAGCTGGGCCCTGGTTCCAAGCCATTCTTACCTGCTGATGACGCAAACGGCCGTCTCTCTCTCTCTAAAAAAAGATGCCTGGTGTTCCGTCACGCGCCGCGCATGAAGAATGACGAACGGAAACAACTTGCCTTCTACATGAAGGAAGCCCCCCCGCTGCGATAATAACAAAGCAATTGCCTTGAAACTTTCTCATGCGAAACCTTGACAAATGCGCCACCGATATATATAAATGGGCTGGTTCCTTACGTGCCAACCACTGGAAGAACAAGAAATGGATATTTGGCTCCTTATCCTGCCGTCCCTTTCCTTTGCCACCGCCCTTGCTCTTCTCCTCCAAGCCACCAACCATGGAACCAAGAAGAGAAGGCTCCCGCCCGGCCCTCTATCCGTGCCAATTTTGGGTAACCTCTTCTGGCTCTGGCGTTCCCTTCAAGAACTGGAGTCCATCCTCCGGGAGCTCCACTCTCGCTATGGCCCCATCGTCACCCTCCACGTAGGCTCCCACCCTGCCATCTTCATCTCAGACCGCACTCTCGCCCACCGGGCTCTTATCGAACACGGTGCCATCTTCTCCGACCGCCTCGCCCCCCGTTTCTTCGGCAACCCCCAGCGTCTCATCTCCTCCGCCGCCTACGGCCCCCTCTGGCGCCTCCTGCGCCGCAACCTCATCTCCGACATCCTCCACTCCTCCCGCGTCAAGCTCTATGCCCATGGCCGCGCCTGGGTCCTGAAAGTCCTCACCAATCACCTCCGATCCCAAGCCGATTCAAATGGCGCTGGCGCGGTCACTGCCATGGAGAGCTTTCAATTCGCCATGTTCTGTTTGCTAGTTCTAATGTGCTTCGGCGAGAAATTAGACGAGAAGGGCATCAAGGACATCGAGATTGCAAATCGGAGATTACTACTCTATGCCAACAAGCTCAACGTCCTCGTCTTCGCTCCAAGAATCTCAAGGTACATCTTCCGGAATAGGATAAAGACGTCTCTCCAAATGCGTCAGACGCAGACAGAGCTGTTTGTCCCCTTGATTAAAGCTCGAAAAGAATACAAGAATCAGCAGCAGCACAAGATCGAAGAAGAAAGGTACGTTTACTCTTACGCCGACTCGCTCCTCGACATGGAAATCCCTGAGGAAGGGGGAAGAAAGCTGACCGAAGAGGAGATGGTGTCCTTGTGCTCGGAGTTTCTGACTGCGGGCACCGATACCACCTCAACGGCATTGCAATGGATCATGGCGAACCTCGTGAAGCACCAAGGCATACAGGCGAAGCTATTGGAAGAGATCGAGGGGGTGGTGGGGAAAGATGAGGAGGAGATTAAGGAGGAGGACTTGCAAAGGATGCCGTATCTAAAGGCCGTGATCTTGGAAGGACTGCGACGGCACCCGCCGGCACACTTTGTGGTGCCACACAAGGTGACGGAGGATGTGACCTTAGATGGGTATTTGATACCACAGAACGCGTCGATTAATTTTATGGTAGCAGAGATGGGCCGGGATGGGAAGGTGTGGGAGGAGCCGATGGAGTTCAAGCCGGAGAGGTTCTTGGCCGGGGGTTCGGGCGAGGGGGTGGATATTACTGGCAGTAGGGAGATCAAGATGATGCCGTTTGGGGTGGGCAGGAGGATATGCCCCGGGCTTGGGTTGGCCATGCTGCATCTCGAATACTTTGTGGCCAATTTGGTGAGGGAATTCGAGTGGAGGGCTGTGGATGGGAAGGAGGTGGACTTGTCTGAGGAGCCGGAATTTACCGTCGTCATGAAGAAGCCTCTTCGGGCTTGCATACTTCCACGGAGACGGTCTTGAGCTGAAGCGCTGTAATTTGTCGTTTATACTACAACAATTCTCTCTGATCACTCTCTCTCTCTCCCTCCCTCCCTCCCTCCCTCCCTCCTGAGTTCGACCTATGCTCTGTGCTTCTTCTTCTCCTCTCTGGTTGTTTCTGAAACTGTAAAATGGGGCACCTTCACCTGTTTCAATTTCTATGTATCTTTTTTCTGCTTCCGACCTCCCACCTGTCTTTTCTATTGTACAGATCTGTCTTGCTTGTAATAAATGCTGGGTAGCAGGTTTCAGCCTCCCATTACGTCAAAAAGAACTCTCTCTCTCTCTCTCTCTCTCTCTCTCTCTCTCTCTCTCTCGGGCAGCTGCATGCTTACATGACCTCCCACCTGTCTTTTCTATTGTACAGATCTGTCTTGCTTGTAATAAATGCTGGGTAGCAGGTTTCAGCCTCCCATTACGTCAAAAAGAACTCTCTCTCTCTCTCTCTCTCTCTCTCTCTCGGGCAGCTGCATGCTTACATGAGACATTGGGGCTTTGGGGATGCTTAAACAAGTTTGTTAATTTCTGAATCCAATGGATGATAGGTTATAAAATCAGAACAACCCACGAGTGCATCGTGTTCCTAGTGTCCCAAGAGAGGAATGCGGTAAGGAAGCCTTGGAGCTCAAACCGTCTGATAGAGTGATGTACATCAACTCCAGAACGAACTATCCAATATGGATCCTAGGTTTCAGAAGCGAAAAATATTTCACTCGCGGACAACTACGGCTTCCCTAGCGCTGATAGAAGTTAAGGTGTTGTCATCTCTTTTCTTCGATATTATGATCACTCTGGAGATACAATTCCTTATCCCTGATCCTCCTATAGAACACCTGCATGTTATTTGATTTGTATCTGCTGAGCTAAAACAGTTTTCTGCTCTACATATCTACAGCAAAACGGATGCTGCTGAAGAGCTATGTCCCTCGACAACATTTTGTATGGTTCACAAACTATCCCAGGGAGTATGCTGATTTACTTTGGATGGACTGCATATGAGAACCATCCATGTAATGAGGTCTCATTACTATAAAAAAATATACGGCAGTATATATTATGATAGTAATTTTTGAAACCACTGCAATAAAGTCTACGATAGCGATTATAAGGAACCGCTGCTATAGAACCGACCTATGGCAGCGGTTATAAGAAACTGCTGCCATAGGTCGATCTATAGCAGCGATCAGCGATTCTTTAAAATCGTTGCATAGGTCCGATCTATGACAGCGATTTTTCTAACCGCTGTCATAGGTTAGACTTATGACAGCGGTTCCTTATAATCACTGCTATAAGTCAATTTATGGCAGCGATTATTTATAACCACTACCATATATATATATATATATTAAATATTATATAATTTTAAAATTTAATGTTCATCTTCATCATTCATTATCTAAATAAATATCATTAGAATATCGTCGCAAAATATTACCTCGATCCGATGGTCCTAGCTTCATCGATCAAAAAAATTTAATTTCGACGATGACAAACGACGATGCGATGATCTGATAGATGAAGATCTCCGATGGATTCGAAAATCTGTAATGATGATCTCGATTATGTTTGTAGTATACTATCAAAATTTTACTTCAATCGGATATTGTTATCTTGATCAATTTAGTATGGATTAATTTTGATCGTTAAATGATAAACGAGTGATCAAAGCACCAGACGGTATTCGATTATGAGATAATTTTTTTTAAAAATGATCTTGGCTACTATTTTAATTATTTTTTATGATGATGATTATAAAATTAAACTCATGAGATTAAGAACGATATAAAACTATACGTCGCCTGATAACCATTCTTAAACCCCGTAGGTTGTTATGCTCGTGCTTTTGCAATATCTGCTTAACGTGAATAGTTCATACAAAAATAATTTGAATTTTACTATCATCACCATATAAAATAATTAAAATTATAGTAAAAATTATTTAACTAAAAAATTATCTCATAATCGAATGTCGTTTAGCCCTTTAGTCGTTTGTTTCTAATTTAACGGTCGAAATTATTCCATACTAAATTGACTATGATAACAATATTCGATTGAAGTAAAATTTTGATAGTATGCTATAAATATCACTGAGATCATTATTATAGATTTTTGGATCGATCGAAGATCTTCATTTATCTAATCATCGTATCATCGTTTGAGATCATCGAAATCAAATTTTTTTGATCAATGAAGCTAGGGCCATCGGATCGAGATAATCTTTTGTGACGACACTCTAATGGTAATTATTTAGATAATGAACGATGAAGATGAATATTAAATTTTAAAATTATATAGTATTTAAAAAAAATAAGAAAAAAATTATTTCCAATCTACGACAGCGGTTACTAAAAATCGCTGCTATAGATCTATGGCAATGGTTAGAAAATTACTGCCATAGATCTATTGCAATGGATTCCAGTAACCGCTGCCATAGATCTATGACAGCGGTTCAAAAATTACCGCCATAGGTTAGGTTAAAAAATTTTAAATTTTTCTATCCTTCCGTATGCGTGCTCTCTCTCTCCTCCTCTCCATCGTCAGTGAGACTCCACCCAAGTCCTTCCCATCCGACCGACATCGTCCCTCCTTCCCCCCTGGTCGGCCCCATCTCTCGGTGCCCCACTCCTCCTCCCTTCGCCTCCCCATCCCCGGCAGCCGCCGCCCCTTGCCTGTGCCACGCCACCCCCTCCCGCTCATCCCCCTTGCGTCGGCCCCTCGACGGTCTTCGCCCACCCCCCTCCTCTAACCCCCCGCTGTCCCACCCCCGCACCGCCCTTCCCATCCTCGGCGACTGCCACCCCACGCCTTCCTATCCCGGTCGCCACGCCCTGTCCTCTCAATCCATGGTCGCCCACCCCCTGCCCTCCCCGACCATCGCCCCTGGCCTCCCCATCCCGGACCGTCGTCATCCATCCCTGCCCTCCCATCCCCGACCGTTGCTGCCCCTTGCCCTCCCCATCCCTGGCCGTCCACCCCTTACCTTCCCCGGCCGCCGCCCTGCCCTTCCCATCCTCGACCGCCTGCCCCTGCCCTCCCCATCCCCGACTGCCACCGCCCCTACCCTCCCATCCCCGCCACCCACCCCCTGCCCTCCCCATCCACTAGCCTCCTCATCATAGCGCCCCTCTGAGCCCCTATCCCTCTCTCTCTTTCCTCTTTCTCTTTCTTTCTCTTCTCTTTCTATCTCACTATCTTACTCTTATTTCGTAGGTTATCTCTAGCATCGTCATCTTCCTCTAGCGTCATCGTCGGTGACCCTCGAAGCTTTCAGTATGACCCCTCTCTATAGCTGCAGGTATAATTTTTATTTTAATTTTATAGTATTATTTATTAATCACTAGACTAGACCTATCAATGGATCGGGTTCGGATCAAAACCTAGATATTTAAATTCGGATCTAATTTTAATTACTGATATCGAACCCGAATCCGAATACTCAATGGATCCGTACTTGAAGTACCAGATCCGGACCCTAATGGATCCTGGGTATCCAAATCCAATTTCGGGATTCAAAACTAAGAAAGAAAGAGGGAGAGAGGGAGGGAGGGGTTCGACCTCGCCACCGTCGTTGGTGAGAAAGATCGAGAGAGAGAGAGGGAGGGATGGGATCCGACCTCACCAGCATCACTGAAAAGAAGGGGGTCTGACCTCGCCGACGAGGAAGATTGAGAGAGTGAGAAAGGGAGGGAGGGGTTTGGCTTGGCCGCCATTATCGACAAAGGAGATCGAGAGAGGGAGAGAGGGAGGGAGGGAGGGGGTCTGGCCTTGCCGGCGAGGGAGATCGAGAAAGGGAGAGAGGGATCAGGAAGAGGGTTCGGCCTCACCGATGATGGAGATTTAGTGAGCGATGGGCAGTCAGAAAGATGAGGGAAGGATGGAGACAGTCAAAAATAGGGGATGGCACATAGTCAAGCAGGCTCGGGTATATAGCTGAGGTGGCTCGGACTGAGATCGAGCTGACTGGGGGAGGACCCAAGCTAGATGTCTCAGGCATGGAGCTGACTCGACTTTTGAGAGAGTCGACTCAATGGGTGCAAACAAAATTTGAAATATCTTTCTAAGATTCTAATTTTAAGCCCTAAGGTGTTGTCATTATCTACTTCATTCTTTTTTCAGATTTTTGGATTAACACCCAGGTTTGCGCAAGAAATTGGATTTATGATTGTTATTCATCCTTAATTATTTATGAATGTAATTCATGTTATAGAATTTATTGGATAATATTTTCTAGATGTTTATATCTTATTGCTTTTATTTATTGCATTGCATAACAATAGACCCGATAATTGATTAGTGTACATAATCTTCGATATCTGTATAATTATATGTAATTGTATGGATGAGAGAATTATGTACAATGATCAATTGATTGTTCAATTTGGATAGTTTAAAAATTATAAATAATTCTATAGGTAATTATAGTAATCAAACAGAATGCTAAAAATTTTGAATAAAATTTTGGATAGTATTTTTCTTTTCTTCTCCCTACATGAGAGAACTAAGAAAAAATACTGTCGAAATTTCATTCGATCCCTATTGCATATCATTTGATTAATGTATTGAATCAATAGAATTAATATAATTTTTGAATGGGATAGGACCTATCTTTACCTATTAGTTGGTGATAGGATGCATTTATTGCATGTCTGAAAATGATATTTAATATGAGTTTCACACATGATATTTATTTCAATCCTTGTTTATGATGCATTTTTTATTTATAATGCATGCTATGTTTATAATGCATTAGTATATAATTTAAGTTGCAAAAATTATTTAATTATAGTATCATTATTTTTAAAATGGATAAGAGATGGATGAAGTTTAGTAGACTTTCACCAGAATATGAGGCTGAACTTCAAAATTTTTTTGATTTTGCTATAAAAAAATTTGGAGACTATGGACTGATTCAATGTTCTTATAAAAAATGTATGGGTGGACCGTGGCTTTCTCGTCATGATATAAATGATCACCTCACTATTTATGGCTTTAAAGTTGGTTATGAAATTTATTGGGACCAACATGATGAGGGCAGACCGTAAGAAGGCGATCAACATGATGGAAGAGTGGAATAAATAGTTTGTGATATTTTTTTATTTATTGAATATAATGATGGTGCATCTACGTCCATGCTTGATCCAGTAGTTGGTGGAATGACAAATAGTGAGGATGTAGAGAAGGTCCATAAGTTGATGAAGGATGCTAATATTTTGTTGTATCCCAGATATGAAAAGATGGCGAAGTTAGAGTTTTTAATCTGGTTGTATCATGCAAAATGCTTCAATAGATTCAGTAATAATGGAGTGAACTGCATATTAGAACTTTTGAAGAACATTCTTTCGGATAATGCATAAATTTCAAAGAATAATTATGAGGCATCGAAGATTATTGAATATCTGGGCTTTGCTTACACCAAAATGCATGCTTGTCCCAATGATTGCATGCTCTATTGGGAGGGGGATGTCTACTAAAATGAGTGCATGAGGTGCGGTGTGTCAAGATGAAAATAGAATAAAGATGGTACATCGACTCATGTACCTCAAAAGTTGATGTGGCACTTTTCTTTGATTTTAAGACTATAAAAGTTGTTTATGTTGGTAAGAACATCGAAGGACATGAGATGATATAAAGAGAATCGAATAAAAAATGATGCATTGAGATATCCAACCGATGGAGAGGCATGGCAGAAGTTTAATGAATTATATCTTGACTTTGCATATGAGATACGTAACGTGAGGTTGGGCTTGTCGTGCGATGATTTCAACCTGTTCAAGCATATGAATACCATTCATAGTATGTGGCCAGTATTTATTCATGTTTACAATATTTCATCATGGATGTGTATGAAAAAATTCTTGCTTTCATGACAGTGCTCATCTTTAGATCGATGGAGGTAAGTAATGACATTAATGTTTATTTGTAGCCTCTTATTATCGGGCTGAAATAATTATGGGGCATTTAAGGTATTTCAACTTTTGATGCTTTGCTGAATGAATCATTCTTCATGCATGCAGTGCTTTTATGGGCAATAAATGACTTTCCATCATATGCCCTAATGTTGATTGGAGCACCAAAGGTAAGTTAGCATGCTCGATTTATGAAAAAAATATTCAGTCTAGAAGGTTGACATATCAGAGGAGCTTTAGCTATATGGGGCATCGATGTTTTCTCTATCAAAATCATCCATACAGAAGGGATGCACGCTCCTTCGATGGTACTGCTGAAGAAGGTGAGGCACCTAGCCAGATGTCTGAAAGTGATGTACTTAGAGAGTTGGATAGTCTCAGTATTGAATTTAGAAAAGATGATCTGATTGATGGTAAAAAGAAGAAGCATCGATCAAAGAAAGATGATACACATTTTAATTGGAGAAAAAAGAATATCTTTCTTGACTATTATTCTAAAGAAAGGATTGCATTGATGAAGTGCGATTGGTTTGACATCTTGTCATAGTCTAGGATGAAGACTGATGAGTATGGTTTTACTTTCGTTAACATGTAATGCCATCTCTACACTGAAGAACCATATATACTTGCCTTCCAAGCTAGTCAAGTCTTCTACGTTAGTGATCCTTTAGAGGCTCAATGGGGTGTTGTTGTGAAGATGGTGCCTAGGCATATTTTTGATAATACCGAAGTTGATGACGATGTTGGATCATGCATGCAAAGTGCTCCTCTAGGACAAAACTTACCTAGTACTATCGAGGTCCCAGACACATTTGTCAAAAGCGATGGTGATGTCCATATTATAGATGCTACTAAGCGATGACTTCAACATTCTGGTATAAATTATTAGAGTCTATTTATTGATGTGTTGCTAATATTATTGTTCAACATATTATATTTGTTGCTCAAAGATTGCAACCCATGAGGAGGGGTGAATTAGGTTTCTAAAATAAAGATGATTGGAGAGAGATTTCAAGACCTCTCGATTCTGAATGAGATATCTCGTCGGAACCATGATACCTCTCGAGAATCCTACGAGACTTCTCACTCTTAGAGCATAAAAATTGAGTTTTTATTTGGATCACAGAGATTTTTGAGGGATTTTTGCTACCAATCAAAGAGATTTTATTTTTATTTAAATTTTTTTTTATATCTTTCTTGTTTTGATCAAAGAGCCCTCTTTCTTTTGATCTTCGAAAACTTAAAAAAAATTTCTTCTTTAAGGATCTTGACTTGATGAATTTTTATAGATCTTTCCTTGAAATAATTTTTTAATTTAAATATCTAAAAAGATCTACATCCACTCATAAAATATATGATTAAATACTCAAACTCATGTTGATTAACGTTGTAGGTTACGATGGTACCGAAACGCCATCTAGTTTTCACCTCCATCCCTCGAATGACTATGCGGAGCTCCGCATCTGAGCCATGCTGGTAGGCCATGTCGTTCCATACCATAGATCGTGCCATGCTGGTAGGCCGTATTGTGCCTTGGGTCATGTCGTGCTGGTAGGGCATGCCATGCTAGTAGGCCGTGCCATGCCTTGGGCCGTGCCATATTGGTAGGTTGTACCGTGCCATGTCGGTAAGCCATGCCTTGGGCCATGTCGTACCTTACCTTGGACTGTATCATGCCAATAGGCCATGCCGTGCCTTGGGTCATGTCGTGCCATGTCGGTAGGTCGTACCTTGAGCCATGCCATGCTGATAGGCTATGTCGGCCGTTAAGAGAACCTCCGATCGCTAAGAGAACCTCCATCTTGTTGCTTTTGTTTATTGCATTGCATAGCGATAGACCTGTCAATTGATTAGTGTATATAATCTTTGGCATTCATATATTTATATATAATTATACGGATGGTACCTAGGCATATCTTTGATTATTGTTCAATATGTTATATTGATTGATATTCATTAACATTGCAGGTCACGATGGCATCGAAACTTTTGGGAATTGTGTTTAAAACCATCCATAAGTATTTGAGAAATACTAAGGATCAATAGTTGATTTATGGTGAGTCAGATTTGAAACTTATAAGATTTACAGACTCCAGCTTTCAATCTGATCATGATGATAGTAGAAGCGTGTCGGGATATATCTTTACTTCAAATGGCAGAGCCATCTGCTAAAAAAGTTTCAAGCAGCATACAGTGGCAGACTCTCTTTGCAAAGCAAAGTATATGACAGCATCAGATGCAACAAAAAAAGATATATGACTGAGAAAGTTTATTACCGAGCTCGGAGTAGCATTCTCCATTGATGGTCCAGTCCTACTCTACCACGACAGCACTGACACCATAGCTCAAGCAAAGGAACCGAAGACACACCAACAGATAAAGCACATTCTGCACCACTTTCATCTAGCCCATAAGATCATGGATTATGGTGACGTCGACCTTCAGAAGATCGATGGAAAGAAAAACCTAGCCGACCCCTTCACTAAAGCCTTGGCAATCAAGAAAATTAACAACCATAAGTCAAAGATGGGTATTAGATACTGTACCAAGTGACTTTAGGACAAGTGAAAGTTGCTGAAAATTGTGAACCAAAATCCAATCGTTAGCCTATTAACGATTGAACTACTTTGTATATGTAATTGATCATTAATAAATAAAATACTTTGGCATATTTTTTTATCATAAGTCTTTATCTTATAACGAACTCCATTTTTGTGATGAAATTCTCAGGACTATTTAGTTTCGATAAAGAGAGGATTTATCGATTAGTCCTCAAATCAGTTCACGACCAAATGATAGGTTGTTAATTAGGATAATAGCGTCTATCGAGCATAGATCGTTGTATGCCATATAGGTTGGTTGTTCTCTTAACCAATGAGTGTGAAGACACTGGTATGGCATATAGGTAAGATGTATGGGTACATCATCATTGAACGTGATCAACTTCAGAGTATTCTGCTATCGAGGATGTCTCTAATGGGATATAGGTATGAGTAACCTTTAAACCTGAGATAACCTCAGTGACTTGCAAGCAACTCACTATGCTTTGGTACCGGACTAACTGAATTTCTAATTCAATAATGAAAGGCTTTTGGGCACAGTCAAGTACTTGCAAAGTCGGTGTGTGATCAAAATAAAATTGACCACTCCAAGAGTTGAAGAAGAATGTATCACTGTATTTCAATATAGCAAAATCTTGGTCAGGATAATCTATCATATAGATTTGATATTTTGAAATACAATATGGACAATCTAATCATAGTTGATAGTTGAACTCTGAGGTGTCCTACGGGCATTTTGGTCAAGAAGATGAATTATATGGAAACTATATCTGCATGGATTCTAAGGATGGTGTTCTACACATTCGATCTATCCAATCATCGGATATCATTGCTAGATGGTCACTTCGATTGATATAAAAATTTATTCCTTTGCTATCGACTTAGGTTCAGATCTATAAGGTCACATACATTAGATCTCACGATCTGATCGGATGGTTGATCAATGATTGAGAATCATTCTAGGATTAAATGATCAATACGATTGATGTTTAATCTAGTGTAAGTATTGCAGGAGGATTGATTAGCAATTTGATTACTAATTGGCTTAATTTGATTAAGTCAAAAAGTTAAAATTAAGTTTAATTAATCTAACTTAATTTGATCAGTGAGTTAGAATATCTAACTCACTTAGGTAATAGATCTGATCTATTGATTTTTTCATACATGCATGAGATATAGTGTAGATCTAGATTGATGTAAACAATATTTTTTTCTTATTTATTTTTTATTTTAGATTTAAATGCCATGTAATAATCATATAATATGATCTTAAATTTAAGAATTATCTGATATTTAAAATTAATTAGATTAATTTTGAATCTTCCACTGCTGATCTAGAAAATATTTCAAGATCTAGCTTTGAAACCTAGATCTGGTTCCTTCAATTAGTATTAGAGCCAGATTAATTATTATATGATTATTGATGCATACTTGAATTATTTTTGGATTAGATCTAATTAATAATCTAATATTTAAATCTAAAATTAAAATCTCAGATCATACGAACTGCTTTAAGGTTGTCCTACTATAAGGTTTACTCCTTACAGTGCAAAACTTGTCCTAGTTCGTATAGATCTAATATTATTCATAAATTTATTAGATATGATCTGATGTTATTTATGATTTATTTAATTTTAAAAAAAATTAAATTTAAAAATAAAATTTTAGATTGCACGGACTGATCTTATAAGATTATCCTATTGTAAGGTTTATCCCTTACAATGAAAAGGTTGTCCTAGTACGTACCGATCTAAAACTTTGATCATAAAATTTTAGATTAGATCTAAGAGATTTTATGATCTAATTAAAAAAATTTTAATTTAATTTTAATCATCATAAATATGTTAGATTTGATCTAAGTTGACTTATGATTGATTGATGTTGAAATTATTTCAATTACATGAACTTGTTTAGATTAGATCTGAAGTAATTTCATACTTTTCTTACTTGCATATTGATTATGAATTAAACATTAAACTTGGTTAGTAGAATTATGTTGTAAAAATATTTTACAAATATGAAAATTATTTTTAAAAAGCCAAACCTCAATCCTCAGTCCAAAACTTAATTAAGAATTAAGAAGTTATTTGATTAGGATCTAGGATTGTAAATTGAAGATCCTATGATACGAATCATAACACATTGGATTAAATGGGTTAGTGGAGATTAGGTCCATTAATTGAGTTAGACCTATGATTAGATTAAAGAATGGACTTAATTAGAGAATTGATTAAATTTAATCAATTATTATCTTAGATTAGATCAAGGATTTTCTAGATCAATTACAATAGTTATAGTTGGTCAAGTCCATATCTTTAACGAGATCTAAGATGAATTTGATTCTTGGCTACGTGGTCTAGCACGAACTGTTAGGTTAATCTAATTGAAACTAATTAAATCAGTTGGTATCTAAGATAAATCAGATCGATGGTCTTTAATTGGCAGTCCATTTACATGGCCATTTCTGATGGTGTCTAAGGCAAGCTTTGGCAGACCCTCCCACTAATCGAACTTATCTGGCCTCTTAGTGAAATTATATTTTGATCGGATTACTTGACTATTTGAGTTGACCCATGTTAGCTAGGTAAATTAGTTTGACTGATTTAGATGCTTCTAAACCAGCCTATTAATGATCTTCCTTGAGCTAACTTGATGAAGTTAGTGGAAGGATCATGACAAGCTGGTTCATCTGACCTTTCCTCATCTTTCAATTAAATCCTCTAAAATTATTAGATCCCAAAAATGAAATAGTTATATGATAACTAGATCATAGCCTTTCATTAAAGTGGATGATAATGGGTCCATTAATTGGATAAACATTGGAGGCCTAAAGGCCTGGTGCTTATCGATTGATGGAATTATCATTCATTATATAATCTCTTGGATACATCTTTCTAAATGATGGTCAGGTGGGCCAACCAAAGTTGGGCTTGATCATTCATTGGTTGGATGGGCCAAATATGGTCATGTTAATGGTTGGACCTAACTGGATCTTTTTCTGAGAAGGCCAAAGCCAACTGATCAGGGGTTGGGGCAAAATTTAATTACTAGAAGTTGTTTGGAGAAATAATTGGTTATGAACCTACTCTTAGATGCATATGAGTTGGCGAACCAAAGTTAGGCTCGTGTGCAGTCTATGTAGATTCTAGTACTCACTAAAAAATTAGGATAATTTTTCAAATTGAAAGTAGAGGCTTTCAATTCGAATAAAATAGTAGAAGAACCTTTTGATTAAAAGTCCAAATCTTTAGATTTAATGAATCAATTACTAATTAGGTTATGATTTTTCTTTGTACAGATATGGCCACTTTTCTATCGCTTCGATCATTGTTGGACAATGATAAGTTGGTGGAACCCAACTTTAGTAGTTGATATCGAAAGCTAAAGATTGTCCTGAAGTATGAATGCATCCTACATGTGATAATAGATGATACACCTGAGGAGCCAACTGCAAATGCACGTAGAACTATCAGAGATACTTATCAAAAGTGGCTCAATGATCGAACCACGGTGTGCTGCATTATGCTGGTTGCGATGAGCAATGAGTTCAGTCGTAGATTTAAGATGGCTCAGTCAAAGACATGCTTCAAGTGTTGGAGGATTTCTTTAGCACACCCGATGACATGGAGACGCACAAGACTAGTTGTGCCATCTTCAATGTCAGAATGCGGGATAAAGCCTCTATCATTGATCATGTACTGTACATAATCGAGTTGGTAGAGCGCTTGAGCAAGCTTGGCTTTTTCTTGCACAAACAACTTAGAAAAGATGCAATACCGAACTGGCTGTTCAAGTCTTATCTTTCATTTCTTATATATTATAGAATGTCAAAGCCTGAAGTTGACTACCATAGGTTACTGGGGTTACTTCAGAACTTTGAGAAGGATTATCAGCTCTATAAAGAGTCGATGAACTTAGTGGGAGGTTCATCTTCTCATTCTCGGCTCTTTGAAAAAGGAAAGAAGAACAAAAAGAATAAAGCTATAAAGGTGCATATTCAGGCTAGGACATCTGTGCAGAGTCAGATCCTAAAAATCAAGCCTGATAAGAGACAAGTTAGATGCTTCTTTTGCAAGAAGCAGGAGCACTGAAAAAGAAACTATCCTCAGTATATTGCCTTCCTAGATCCGAATAGGTAGAAGAAGAAGCAAGCTATTACTAGGCAAAATATTTATATGATAACTTCTTGTAATTTTTTTATTTGTGATGTTATTGATAGGATATTGGATATCGGAAGCCCTTATCATATTTGCAATTCGTTGTAGGGGTTGCAGATCAATAAAAGATTTAAGCAAGGCGAAAGATTCCTTAATGTTGGAGATGGAAGATTAATTATAGTTCTAGCTTTAGAAATTTTGAAACTTATATTTGAATCTCATATCGTTGTTCTTAGTGATTATCATTTCTATCCTAGTTTCTTTTTAAATATCATTTCTGTAGGCCTTTTAGTCATGAACAATTATGAAATTTTAATAAAAAAATGAGTTTGTAATGTATGGTATTACTGCTTTCTATGGATAATTGAACTATGTTATCACAACCTATTAATGTAGTCTATTCAATTGGCAAATATCCTAGATTAGATAATGTGATAGATATCTACTTATGGCATTATAGACTAGGTCATATAAATAAAAATAGGATAAGCAGGTTGGCTCAAGAGGGTATCCTTGAACTTAGTGATTGTAAATTACTTCCAACCTGTGAATCCTATCTTCTTGGTAAAATGATCAAATCATCTTTTACTGAAAAAAGTGAGAGAGCCACTAAGCTCTTAGGTCTAGTACATATTAATGTATATGGATCAATGAGCATAAGTACCAGAGGTGGATATGTCTATTTCATTACTTTCACAGATGATCTATCCAGATATGGATATATCTATCTAATGAAATATAAGTCGAATTCTTTTGAAATATTCTAACAATTCCAAAATGAAGTAGAAAAATAAACTGAAAAGAGTATTAAAACTCTTCAGTCTGATCGAGGAAAGGAATATCTTTTCAATAAATTTTTCACATATCTAGGAGAGAATAGGATTCTCTTTCAATAGATTCCTCCAAGAACATCACAGCATAATAGTGTATCTGAAAAGAGGAATCGAACTCTATTAGACATGGTCCGATTCATGATGAGTTTTGCTAGTTTGCCGATATCCCTATGGGAATATGCACTCAAATTGGCTTGCTATCTTTTAAATAGGGTTCCAAATAAATCTATGGTTAAAATTTCATATGAGATATGGATAAGATATAAGCTAGCACTCTCACACCTCAAGGTCTGGGGGTGCCCGACTTATGTCAAATGGTTAATTACAGATAAACTTGAACCTAGATCTGATAAGTGCGTATTTATAGGATATCCAAAAAAGATCAAAGGATACTATTTCTACCATACTGATGAACAAAAGATGTTCGTCAGCCTTAGGACAATCTTTTTAGAAAAGAAGTTTCTTAGTGAAGAAATTATTGCCTCTAAGGTTGAACTTGATGAAGTTCAATAGATAGAAAGTCCGACACAGAATGCTGAACCTAAGTTGGATTTAATTAGATCAGATCCGAAGCCTAGTGAACCCACACCATTAAGGCAATTCAATAGAGTACTGCACCATCTAGATAGATACTATGGATTCTTGATCCAAGATGGTGATCCCATCGAACTTACATGGATGAGGACCCGATCACTTACATGGATGCTATGCAGAGATCCGACTCTAAGAAATGGCTAGAAGCCATGAGATCCAAAATGGATTCTATGAAGGTCAACGATATATGGACATTAGATGACCCATCTGAAGGGGTTAAATCCATTGGGTATAAATGGGTATTTAAAAGAAAAAGAGGCACAGATGAAAAGATGGAGATCTATAAAGCCCATCTGATTGTCAATGGATATCGTCAATATTATGATATTGACTATGATGAGACATTCTTTCTAGTGGCAATGCTCAAATCCATTTGGATAATTCTTGCAATAGCTGCCCACCTAGACTATGAGATCTGACAGATAGATGTGAAGATAATTTTTCTAAATAGAGAGCTGACCGAAGAGATGTATATGATACAATCTGAGAAATTCACATCTATAGATGAGTCCAAGGTATGCAGGCTTCAAAGATCCATTTATGGATTGAAGCAAGCATCTCAGAGTTAGAACATGCATTTTAATAAAGTGATCAAAACGTATGGCTTCGTTAAGAACGAAGAAGAATCCTGCATTTACAAATGAATAAATGGTCCAACAGTGATATTTCTTATTTTGTATGTACATGATATTTTCTTAATCAGAAATGGCATTCCCGCATTATAGAAAATAAAAGTCCGATTGTCATCACAGTTCTCCATGAAGGACTTGGATGAAGCATTCTACATTCTAGAGATGAAGATCTAAAAGAATGCTTCGTATATCTCAGTCCACATACATAAAAATTATGCTAAAGAGGTTCAGCGTAGAGAATTCTAAACAGAACTATCTTCTAATAGATCAAAAAATTTCACTCTCTACGAAAGATTGTCCGACAACTCCTGAAGAAAGAGAACGTATGAGTAGAATTTCATATACTTCGACAGTGGGATCTATCATGTATGCAATGACATGTATGAGATCAGATGTGACATACTCACTAGGAGTAGTGAGTAGATATCAGTCTGATCCTGGAGAAAATCACTGAAAGATGGTTAAAATCATCCTTAAGTATTTGAGAAATACTTAGGACCAATGGTTGGTTTATGGTGAGTCAGATCTGAAACTTATGAAATTTATAGATTTCAACTTTTAATCTGATCATGATGATAGTAGAAGCATGTTGGGATATATCTTTACTCTAAATGGTAGAGTCATCTGCTGAAAAAGTTTCAAGCAGCATACAATGGTAGACTCTGTTTGCAAAGCAGAGTATATGACAGCATCAGATGCAGCAAAAAAAGCTGTGTGGCTGAGAAAGTTCATCACCAAGCTTGGAGTAGCATCCTCCATTGATGGTCCAGTCCTGCGATAGCACTAGCACCATAGCTCAAGCAAAAGAACCAAAGGTACACCAACGGACAAAGCACATTCTGCACTGTTTCCATCGAATTTGTGAGATCATCGATCGTGGTGACATCGAGCTTCAGAAAATCGATGGAAAGAAAAACCTAGCCGACCCCTTCACTAAAGCCCTAACAATCAAGGAGTTCGACAACTATAAGTCGAAGATGGGTATTAGATACTGTGCCAAGTGGCTTTAGGATAAGTGGGAGTTATTAGAAATTATGTCATAAAAGCCAATAGTCAACCTGTTAATGGTTGAACTACTTTGTATGCGTAATTGATCATTGATAAATAAAATACTTTGGCATATTTTTCATCATAAGTCTTCATCTTCTAACGAACTCTATTTTTGTGATGAAGTCCTTAGAACTATTTAGTTTCGATAAAGAGAGAATTTATCGATTAGTCCTTAAATCAATTCATGATCAAATGATAGGCTATTAATTAGGACAACGGCATCTATTGAGCATAGATCACTATATGCCATATAGGTTGGTTGTCCTTTTAACTAAAGAGTATGGAGATACTGGTATGACATACAGGTGAGATATATGGGTACATCATCATTGAACGTGATCAATTCTAGGGTATTCTATTATCGAGGATGTCTTTGATAGGATATAGGTATAAGTATCATTTAGACCTGAGATCATCTCAGTGACTTGCAAGCAACTCACTATACTTTGGTACCGGACTAACTAAATTTTTAATTCAATAATGAAAGGCTTCTAGGCATAATCAAATACTTACAAAATCGGTATGTGATCAAGATAGAATTGACCACTCCAAGAGTTAAAGAAGAATGTATCACTGTATTTTAATATAGTAAAACCTTAGCCAGGATAATCCATCGGATGGATTTGATATTTTAAAATATAATGTGGACAATCTGATCAGAGTTGATAGTTGAACTCTGAGGTATCCTATGAGCATTTTGGTCAAGGGGATGAGTTATATGAAAACTATATCCGCATGAGCTATAAGGATGGTGTTCCATACATTCGACCTATCCGACCATCGGATATCATTGCTAGATGGTCATTTCGATTGGTACAAAAATTTATTTCTGTGCTATCGATTTAGGTTCGAACTTATGAGGTTACACACATTAGAGCTCATGATCTGATTGGATGGTTGATCAATAATTGAGAATCGTTCTTAGATTAAACGATCAATACGATTGATGTTTAATCTAGTGCAAGTGTTGCAGGAGGATTGATTAATAATTTGATTATTAATTAGCTTAATTTAATTAAATCAAAAAGTTAAGATTAAGTTTAATTAAATATGATTTAATTAAATTTAGTTTGGACTTAATTGGATCAAGTTCAATTAACTTATTGGATAAATCAAGTGCAAGAAAAAACTAGTCCTAGTCTTACTAGGACTTAGGTCAACCCAATTTCCTAATTTGATTAGAAAATTAAATCAAAAGTAAATCTAATTTAATATAATTTAATTGAACCATTAATTGGGTTAGAACATAATTTAGTTTGATTGAGTTAGTTTTGGTTTAATTTGGTTTAAGAAACTACTTTGACCAAGTCATAGATAGAATCCTAGTAAGACTAGGATTTCTCCTTGCGCCACCTTAGTCCCAACGCCCCCCATGCCTATTTTTTTGATATTTTTTATGAAAAATCTCTTTTTTTCTGATCTTCATGTATGCCCCCTCTCTCCCTCTCTTTCTCATATGGTAATTGGATAGAAGACCAAATCAAAGAAAGAGTTTGTTTTGATATTGGATTCTGTGAGATAGAATCCTAACAAATCCAAACTCTTCCCAAAAGGTGCCGCCCCCTCTCCCAATTAATTTTTCTCTTATCCATGTGAGAAACTCCTTTTCTTGTGCGCCTTTTCTTGCTGGTACATGCCAAAAATTATGGAGGGGGGTGCCCAAGAGTTGGGTACCCCTTGACTTGCCTTGTTTGACCTTTCCTTATCTAGTATTTGACCTAAACAAGGATTCTTATTTTTCTATATATTTTGAATGAATTTTGGCTTAAAATTTTCATGGGTTACAGATCTTGGAGAGGGCTTTGAGGTGTGTAAAAATCAAAGAGAGAGAACCTCTGGGCATTGAGATTCAATAGATACAAAATTAGGTGTCTAGGTGAGAGCAAAGAGAAGAAGAAGAAGATCTTCTTTTAGGGTTGCTGTATTCATCTCTTTCCTTTCTTCTTCCTTGGATTTTCTGAGAGTGTCTCACATCTAAAACCTCTTCTCCTTCTTCTCCTCTTTGGAAGAGTCCAATTTAGAAGAAAGGAGGTATCTGATCAACCGTCGAAGAAAGATCAGCGCAGTACTAGCATACTATGCTAATTTCCAGCATCTAGATTTTTTATCGTGATCGTGGGCTCGTGTAGACGACTCCTAGAGGCCGGACGTGTGTACGGCTTGCAACTTCAACCTCAAGCCTAAACCAGCGAGTTAGAATGTCTAACTTACTCAGGTAATAGATCTGATCTATTGATTTTTTTCTACATGCATGAGATGTAGTGTAGATTTGGGTTGATGTGATCAACCTTTTCTTCTTATTTATTTTTGATGTTAGATTTAAATGTCATACAATAATCATATAATATGGTCTTAAATCTAGAAATTATCTGATATTTAAAATTAATTAGATTAATTTTAAGTTTTTCACTACTGATCTAAAAAATGTTTTAAGATCTAGTTTTGAAATTCTAGATCTGGTTCCTTTAGAAATGCCATCTAGCTTTCACCCCTGCCTCTCAGTGGATTACGCGGAGTTCAGCATCTGAGGAGCAGTCGGAGTATACTCCATCCACCTCTGCATCGGCTACTCAAGGATCTCCGACATCTACTCCACTGACATCTAAGCCTCCACCGTCATCCACATCTCCGACACATGCTACTCCACCGATATCTGAGTGTACATTTTTATTATATTATTTATTTATTTTTTATATAGTATTTATATATTTATATATTTGCATAACATATTTTCATTGTAGGTGCATCATCCAATCGGATATTTCATGGTTCCACATGTATGGGCATGTGTGAAACCGCCAGTATTAGATGATGGTACAGTATGATGCGGAGGAAAGGCCAATAGAGGAGACCGCGTGGGAGATGCATTCTTTTTTTGGAGTGCTTGTAAGGCGGTCAGACATTATTCCCATAGAGTCCAGAGACTAGCGATTGATGGATGATGTTGTCAGGGATCGAATGTGGGAGGAGATATAGATAAGTGCATCTTAATTATATTTATATATTTTACATGTCTACACTATGTTTGATTAGAATAATTTTGTAACTAACTATTGATAACTTTATGCAGAGGAGGTACAACTTTTCTAATCATGAAAGGACTCGAGATGCCCAACTAAAAAAGATCGAAAAATTGTACCGGAGCTACAAAATCATGCTCCACAGAAGATGGCTCGAGCACCGATGAGACACTTCAGAGGAGCTTGTTCCTTGAATACAGAATTATCCTCCGAGTCAGTGACAGAGGATGGTTACACATTGGAGGAGCCAGGAGTTCGAGATAAAATTACTAACTTTTGAATTTTTTAATACGCTTAAAGTTATATTTAAATATTTTTTAAATATTTATTACTTATTTCAATACTTGTTAGGCTACCTTCCATTAAAATCCGAAGAATCAGACAGTCCAAGAGTATATACACACTCTCAGCCGTAAGTCTATGATCAGTCATGTGCATAGAAAGATAATGAATTCTAAATCTTAGTAGATAAATTAAATTAATATTTTTTCATGTTTCTGATAAACTGATTCATTGTCATAGCTGATGAGAGATGAAGTGATGCCCGACCATAGTGAGATCTTTCGATCCAACCGTATGGACAAGAAGAACAGGTCGATGAATACCACGATCGAAAGAATTTTTGTAAGTATTAAATATATTAGTATATATGATTAGTATTATGATATTTTTTTATAAAATTTTATTTGAATTTATAATTATAGGATCAGTTAGATGCACTCGCGAGCAAGGATCCGGATACCTCTGGCCCCCATGACCATCTGTCTCAAGTCTTGGGGCCTGAGCACTCTGAGAGGATCCGATGCAGACCTGGACATATGCCGACCAGCTATTGGTCTGAGGTGAGCATCTCTTCATAGACTTCCGGTGTCATCAGTCAGAAAGAACTTGAGGAGACGTTGGCACGAGTAGATCATGCTGCGATGCGGGCAGATTGGGCTAAGAAGCACGCATCTCATCTGGAGGGCATCGTGAGAGATATGATGTGGACGCTCAGCACATATTTTGGAGATATCTTCATGGGCTTTGAGGATATGTTGGCCCGCATTCCAGCTCCAACTCTGGCTCCAGCTCCAACTCTAACTCCGACTCCAGCTCTAGCTCCAGCTTCGGCTCCAGTTCGTGCTCTATCTCCTGGTGACGACGACGATGTAGATTTAGAAAATTTTTGATGTATTTTTTTTAAAAAAATATTATAATAAATTTTATTCGATAATAAAATTTTAGTATTTCAAAAATATTTTTTATATTTATAATATTTTTTATGTTATATATCTATGCATTTATCAGGTAAAATATATAAAAAAAATTAAAAATTTTATATTTTTTTAATTATTCAGAAGCTACGGCAATGATTTTACAACCGCTGCCGTAGACGTGCCAACTGTTGCCGTTGGCAATGTGTCAACCATTGCATTAGACCTATGGCAGCAGTTACATAACCACTTCCATAAACAAGCCTATGGCAGCAGTTCTAGCGGTTTAGAAACTGCTGCAATAGGCACTCTATGATAGCGGTTTCCAGAATCGCTGTAACAATCGCTGCCATAGACTTATGGCGACGACTGCAGTGGTAGCGGTTAGCTAATCGCTGCCATAGCCTATAGCAGCGATTTTTTGGGCTACTAATGGTTACAAACCACTATCATAATCCTATTCTATAGTAGTGTCTTAGAACTTTCTTCTCCATCGATAGTTTAAGCAAGATTTCTTTCCTTTTATTTCTTTCTTTTCTTTCTTTTTTAATTATTTTTTTCTGTTGAGATAGAGTAGGCCATAACCATCCCATCTCTCTTAGGCTTTACTCTAGCCACTTGGAGCGATCCTGGAACTCATAGAACGGGGCCAAGGTACTTGTCGGTGACATACAGCTTCGATCAGTTAAAAATTTAAAACCAAGTTGCACAATGTTTGGGTGGAAGAAGAAAGAGCCTTCACGACCAAGAAAATTCATGGATGAAGCTTAAGGCTCGAGGACTGAAATTTTCACAGACCAGCATCATAGAAGATATCCTTCTTGTATGCATGAAAGCAATCCTTTGGAAACTGCAGCATCAAAGTGGTTGCTGAAATATGAGCTAATTTGTATGATCATCACAACTCCTGTGTTCCACCAGTGAGTTTTATACCTGCCATTGTTCCCTTCTTCATGAACAAATGATTCGTCCAGCAGCGAATCAAACGTTTGTTAATTAGCAGGTTTATCTGACAATGCTGCAGGGTCCACAAATTTTCATTATGGTTTTAATCAGAACTATCTATTTTTGTAAATCATTTCTTTTGCTATATATATATATATATACACACACACTAATGTAGAGGTATTGTTCATTTATCTTATTTCTTTCTTTTATGCACAACCATGGCTGCACATGACCTGACGAGAAACTAGTCTTCGGTCTCAAAGCTAAGCCCTTGTGCTACCCTTCTTCCTTACCTGTGATCGGGACACAAAAATGCTTGATGGCTAAGGAACTGAAAAGTCTCGGTACTCAAAAACCACCAACAGAGAATCTAGAATACTAATCAATTATAAGGCTCATCAGAACCCGTGCATGGACCAAAATAAACAACCAAAACAGGTAATTCTCCCGCTGACTTATTCTTGTAGGAGAGGGTTCCAAAAGAATGATTGATCTTTTTTTTTTTTTTTTTTTTTAATGATGTCGGTCATTAGATTACATCTTGCACAAATCTCAAAGCACTCTAAACATTTTGCACGATCCAACAATGTACTCATGCCATGGAAGGGGAATCATTCTTTCTTACAAAAGATGCAACTTGTATTAGTCGATTATTAGTTTTTATGTTTAAAATTTAACTTAAAAACTAATGGAGCATTTGTTGCAATTAAAGACATGGCAACTACAAATGGGTTTCTGAAAGTGTAGCAACATGGGCATCTTGCTGCATCCTATTGTTATGGTACTTTATTGCAACCACTGTCGGTAGTCATGATTCTAGTCAAGAGAAGCCCGCACTCTCGCAGCCAAACGTAGTTATGGTCTTGCAAAGAAATGTCCTATCGATATGGGACTGCTTGAAGAGTTGGGTATTCCATCCTGATGCCAAATTCCGGAAAAAAAAAAAAAGATGGATATGAGATAAGACACCTTCCACGCTTGCAGGTCCCCTGCCAATTCTTTGTTGGGATATTCGCAGGTTAACCATTAACCGCCCTGCTTCCCTCATTCCTTCACTCTATTGGTACACAGTCAATGGTCCTATTTTTAATCAGTCCGAGAGATATGTAATCATCCAACAACAAACAAAAAAGAAAGAAATCTAATATTTCTTATTATATTGTCTGGCGAAGTTTCGCTATCAGAATTTTTGTCAGTTTTGTAAAATATTTCTTTTGTCACATCTTAATGCAGGGATATTGTTCTTTTATTTTTTTTCCACGCCGAATCGTGTCCGCACGCGGACTTTCACCAAAGAATGGTCCCCGGTTACAAAGCTAAGCGCTTGCGTCACCCACTTCCCGAATAAGTTAATAACCAAGAAATTTAATGTCCATTTGTTTATTTTATGACTATGAACTGGAGATCTGGATCGCTAATTAGCTATTGGACTTCTTCATGCGGACCGAAATAATCAGATACATGTTTCACCGAATCTCACTGAAGATGAATCCTTTCTCATGAAGATTTCTTCCTTCTTTGTTTTTTTTTTCTTTTATGCATTGAGAAGCAGCAGAAAACTACCACCCAACTTTTATTAGAAGAAAGGATTACAAGAATGTACAAGATAGATGAGGAAACTTGAATCAAAAAGCGTAGTCCTAGAAACAGGGAAGAAACAAACATTAGAAAGGAGATAGGGTCCAATCCTACAGATTACCCACATCCCAACTTTAGCACCTTTTCTGAGAAACTGTTACATCTAGCAGAAGGCCACTCGAAGAATCTTTTTTCAGTACACGACTTGAGCCAGTAGAGGTCCCCTATATAGTGCCCGGGGTTATCCATCGTAGGAAGGAGACATCGGAGAGGGGAGTTACAGTCCAAACAAAAGCATAAGTATCGACCATTTTTTTTCATAGATGAGCTCTCGGCTCTTAAAATTAAATATATGCAGAATTCTTTGCAAAACAGAATAGATATTTCCTAAGAAATATCCTGAAGGTATCAATAACCTCATCATCCCATATTAATAGTCATTTAAATAATACTCACGGTGCAACTTTATGTGGATACCTCGTACGAATTACAGCCGTTTTAGCTTCTTGTTGCAGTTTGGATACCAAAACATATTTTTTAAAATTTAAAGTAGCTAGTAGTTTTGCAGTTCCTTAAATTCATTGGACATGATACACTGGCAGCTAGTAGATTAGAATCACAGTTGGATTAAGAGTCCTCCATATTTATTGAAAAAATGTCGTAACTTCACCCCAAAAAAGATGTTGTGATGGTCATTAGTTAGGACACCATATCTATGAAATATTAAGAAACGGGGAAGGATTAAATAATCCCATGATGGTCATTTGGACGCCATAACAACCGTTAGTTGAAACGACCATCATATACATCATTTATGGTTGGCCACATGACATTATCAGGGCCCTGATTCTAAGCCATTCTGACATACAAATTTTCTTTTTAAAATATTTTCCAAGAAGTGCTTACCGTTCAGTCAAAGAGGAATGTTGCAATGGTTTTTCTTTTGATTTTAGATTTTATGAGACTTTTTTTTTTATTTATTTTTTTTCAAGATATAAAAGATAGAGAATCAGCTGATTTTTTTAAAAATTATTATTTTTTGCTTTTTTGGTTTCTTACACCCTCTCTCTGAAATGTAAGATTATAATGGTGTGGATTTTGAAATTTGTTGTGAGTTGAGTAGGATAACCAGTGAAGAGAGGGGAAGTGACAAGTGAAATGGATTTAGAAAAGAATCGGGGAAGTTCATCGAGGAAAGCTCAATGGACAAGCTATATGCAATTTTATCATTTTCCGTTAAAGCTTTTACAAAATTGTTTCCCATCCTTGAAAGTTTTTGATTTTGGACTAAGATTACCATGTGAAAAGGACGCATCTTTGCCGTATAAGCTATTGTTGGATGGAAGTGGAAAGACTAAGAAACCACAAATGAGGATTGGGAGTTGGACTTGAGTGTTTTGGGAGTACTTAGCGAAGCGTTTGAATTAGCTTTTGGAATATTTGACAACCAATGCTGAGTTGCAAAAGAATTAAGGGGGAACACGGATATTCCGATCAAATGGGATAAAGTGGGCCTCTCTCCTAGAAGGTCTTTCATTTACAACATAGGATAAATAAAACATGAGAATATCCAAAAAGCTAATATTACATAAAGAATTTGTTCTTCAAGAATTACGAAATATATATAGCTCATCTAATGGATTTCATCTTGCTCCTTTACTTCAGATTGTTGAAAAGAAGCTTGGATTTAAAGAAAAATACTTGGATTTAGAAAAATAAGCTTCGATTTAATATTTAGAAAAAAAATTTCAAAATCAAATGAAAACAAACTCTAAATATTTTTTTTTAAGATAAAGGGGCATCCCGTCAATCCACATGAAAAACTAAGCATGAAAGAAGCTAACAAATTTAACCTCAAGTAGATTAAGTGTCACTTGTTTAACCACAAGTAGGCTTAGTGAAATCGGACCTTATTTTAGGTGAATAGTTTATAATTATTCCAAAAATATAGTTTGATTTTTCTTTCTTTCCGTCAAAAAAAGAAAAACAAAAATAACTCGCAGAGATAGAACTCCTAAAGAATATTTTAAACTAGAATTTATCCTAATAATCATACATCCCTTCCTACCAATCAGAGATTCTGGGTATTAATATTAATTATTGTATTTGTTAGTATTGAAGCTTATGTAATTATGGTGCAAAGAATCTTTCATTTTTTTTAGTGATAAATGTTGGGGGGCTTTTTGCTTCCTCCCGTGAGAAAGGAGGAAAAAAAAAGATGTTGTGGAATCACTATTTGACTCCCAAAACCTCAATTCTTTTTCTCAAAAAATTCCTCGGGTCCGATTCTACTAGCTGGCCTACTGCATTCAATTAATGAATTAGTATATCATCCCACAACTCTACCGTGTATTATACCATCTCATAAGCCATATTGATCACTTTATGCCATGAAGCAAGCCAATAGCGTCTGTTTTTTTTTTTTTTTTTTTTTTTTTTTGTTATAACCCGTGGGTGGGCCTTATAGTACTAGCCTTTTTTATTTTTTTCTTTTTTTTCTTTTTTTTTTATGCATAGCAGTGACAATTGGATCGGATGCTGGTATTATCTTGATAGTATGGAGATCTATTATCTATTAAATAATCAAACATAAGTTTTCTATTGTGCACCATATGGTGCAGTGTGCATAGCATATCATCCATCGTATGATAGATGGCGTCATGCGGCTGTATGTAATGGGCATGTATCCACACGTGATCATCTACTGTGCGATGGATGAAACATTATGCACCGTATAATATGATGCATAGAAGACAATTCGCATGGTAAATAATTTAGAAATATGAATGGTTGATAAATATCTTCGCAGAAATGGCTGTTACTTGCAATTTATCATAGCAGGAAAATCTATTGTTTTGTGGTTTTTTAGGGCGTCATACGGTAATATATCTGTTGGTGCAGAAACTGATCGTCGTCGGAGGTAGCCGAAGTGGGGACCGTCGAGGTCGCCGTTGGAGACCTGCAAAACGAAGTCCCGTCCGGAGCCGGTGGGGGGTGGCTCCGGCAGGACTCTCCGACGGTCAAGTCAGTATTCGGCCAATAGGAATGGAGTGCTCGGGATGAGTTCCGGAGCTTAGAGATGAGGAGGAGAGCTTAGGAATCAGAGAGCTTAGCCTTGGCGTATCTGGAGGGTCCTTTGTAGGTGGAGCTTAGTTGATGGCGACAGCCATACCGTCGTATGGAGTTCGGTACGAAGAGGATGGCGTCGTCAGGCGGTCGGTGACGGCCATACTGGCAAGTCGTGGGCCGCATGAAGTTTGGTACGGAGAGGAAGGATCGTCAGGGAGTGGCGTTGCCAGAGGTGGTAGCCATGTCGTCTGGTTTCGTCGCCTGTCGCAGACTGATGGCGATAATTCATCTCGTAGGAGAGTCCGGCAGAAGGGAAGGCTGGGGGAGTTCAGCTGGCTGAGAGGACTTCGTTGAAGCTCGGCCGCTTGGAGTCGGTCCGAAGGAGTTCGGTCGTGGGGTCCGAAGGGGTTCGACCGTGGGGAGTCTGAAGGAGTTCGGCCGTGGGGAGTCCGAAGGAGTTCAGCCGCCCAAGAAGTTCGGTCTCGACGCTGGGAGTCCAGAAGAAGCTCGGCAGCTAACTAGTTCGGCCTGCTGGAAGAAGCTCGGCCACTGGGAGTTCGGCTGAAGCCCGTCTGCCGAAGCTCTTCTGCGGCTACTGGTTGCATTAGGCTGGGTATCGAGCTAGACTTCGGCTGGAGCGGGATTTATCCCCAACACTAGCCCCCCCACTTCCGAGTTCGAAAATCGAAGGAAGGGAGTGCAGGAAAGGCGACTGCCGAAGTCTTCCTCTGAGCTCTGTGCTGGTCTGGTCGAAGCTCGGGGGAGATCTCATCTACACTAGCCCCCCACTTCCGAGTTCGAAAATCGAGGAGGGAGTGCAGGAAAGGCGACTGTCGAAGTCTTCTCTGAGCTCTGTGCTGGTCTGGGTCAAGCTCGAGGGAGATCCATCTTCAGCTTGAAGTTGATACAGTTGAATTTATCAGCCAAGGTCGATGTTGAAGCTCTCCAGCCGGAGGTGACAATGAGCTTTCTCTAGCCGAGGTCGATGTTGGAGCTCTCTGGCCGAGGTCGTCACGGGCCTTACGTCTATCCGAGGTTATTCAGATGCTCTGGCCGAGGTTCTCGTGGACTTATCCCTAGCCGGAGTTGATGCGGACGCTCTGGTTGAGGTCGTCGCGGGCTTTAACCTCTATCCGAGGTTACTCAGGCGCTCTGGCGAGGTTGATGCGAGTGCTCGGAGGAGATGATCTCATCCCTACTGCCGAAGTTGCCCGATCCCTCGGGGGAGATCTGATCTCTGGCCGAAAGTTGATGGAGATTCTCTTCCTGTGGACTTCGGAGCTCGGACCTGAACTTTTGCTCGCATTAGGCACAAGGTTCTCCTCCTTTCAAACGGACCGTAACACAAGGGCCGTTGTCAGGCCCTCCCCCATCTCGATCTTAGTGAACGAGGCTTTCACTCGGGAGAGATCTTATCTCTAGCCGAGGTTAGATGCTCGAGTTAGGATGAGAATTCTCCTCCTGTTCCTAAACGAGGTTGCTCGGTTCGCTCGGGAGGGATCTTATCTCTAGCCGAGGTTGGCTACGGATCGCTCGGGAGAGATCTTATCTCTAGCCGAGTTCGTGCTCGCGTTAGATGAGATTCTCCTCCTATTCCTAACGGGCCTGTGGGGGCACATAAAGGACGCTGTCAGAGCCTCTCCCCCATCTCGTCCTTGGAAACGAGGCCTTCGCTGCGGGAGAGATCTTATCTCTAGCCGAGGTTGTCTCGTCGCTCGAAGAGATCTTATCTCTAGCCGAGGTTGTTGCTGCGCCGTTAGGACGGGTTCTCCTCCTATTCCTAATCGAGGTTGGCTCGGTCGCTGGGAGAGATTTATCTCTAGTCGAGGTTGACTACGGTCGCTCGGGAGAGATCTTATCTCTAGCCGAGGTTGTCTACGGTCGCTCGAAAGAGATCTTATCTCAGCCGAGGTTGTTGCTCGCGTTAGGCGAGGTTCTCCTCCTGTTCCTAACGGGCTATGGGGCACATAAGGGCCGCTTGTTAGAGCCTCTCCCTCATCTCGTCCTTTCGCGAACGAGGCCATTCGCTCGGAGAGATACTTTATCTCTAAGCGGGTTGAACTACGGTCGCTCGGAGAGATTCTTATCTCTAGCCTAAGGTTGTGTTCCGCATTAGATGAGGTTTTCCCTACCTGTTCCCTAACGGCTGTCGGGGGCACATAAGGCGCGGGGCTGTCAGAGCACTCTCCCAGCATCTCGTCCTTTAGCGAACGAGTCTTCACTCGGAGAGAGATCTTATCTTCTAGCTGGAGGTTGTCACTCCGGTTCGCTCGGAAGAGATCTCTATCTCTATGCCGAGTTCTGTTGCTCGCCGTTAGGATGAGGTTCTCCTCCTGTTCCTAACAGAGGTTGGCCATCGGTCCACTCGGGAGAGATTCTTACTATCTAGCCGAGGTTGTCCGAGTCGCTCCGGGAGAGATCTTACTCTAGCGAGGTTGTTGCTCGCGTAGGAACGAAGGTTCTCTCTGCTTACTAATGGGCTTGTGGGGCACATAAAGGGCCGCTGTCAGAGCCTCTCCCCCATCTCGTCCTTTGCGAACGAGGCATTCGCTCGGAGAATCTTATCTCTAGCCGAGGTTGTTGCTCGGTTAGGACGAGGTTTCCTTCTGTTCCTACAAAGGTTGGCATCGGTCGCTCGGGAGAGATCTTATCTCTAACCGAGGTATCTACGGTCGCTCGGGAGAGATCTTATCTCTAGCCGAGTTGTTGCTCGCATTAGGATGAGGTTCTCCTCCTGTTCCTAACGGACTGTGGGGGCACATAAGAGCTGCTGTCAGAGCCTCTCCCCCCCTCATCATCTTTTACGACGAGGCCTTCGCTCGGAGAGATCTTATCTCTAGCTAAGGTTGTTGCTCTGTTAGAGGACGAGGTTCTCCCTCCTGTTCTAACAAGCTAATGGGGCACATAAGGGCGCCTGTCAGAGCCTCTCCTCCCATCTCGTCCTTTGCGAACGAGGCCTTCGCTCGAAAGAGATCTTATCTTCTAGCCGAGGTTGTCTCGATCGCTCGGAAGAGATCTTATCTCTAGCCGAGGTTGTTGCTCGCGTTAGGACGAGTTCTCCTCCTGTTCCTAACGGGCTGTGGGGGCACATAAGGGCCGCTTCAGAGCCTCTCCCCCCATCTCGTCCTTTCGAATGAGGCCTTCGCTCGGGAGAGATCTTATCTCTAGCCGAGTTTGTTGCATCGCGTTAAGAGAGGAGGTTCTCCTCCTGTTCCTAATAACAAAGGTTGGCTCGGTCGAGTCGGGAGGATCTTATCTCTAGCCGAGGGTTATCTACGGTCGCTCAGGAGAGATCTTATCTCTAGTCGAAGTTGTTGCTCGCGTTAGGATGAAGGTTCTCCTCCTGTTCCTAACGGGCTGTGGGGCACATAAGAGCCGCTGTCAGATGCCTCTCCCCCCTCTCGTCTTTTGCGAATGAGGCCTATCGCTCGGGAGAGATCTTATCTCTAGCCGAGGTTGTCTACGGTCGCTCGGAAGAGAATCTATCTTAGCTGAGGTTGTTGCTCGTTGTTAGGATGAGGTTCTCCTCCTGTTCCTAACGGGCTGTGGGGGCACATAAGGCCGCTGTCAGAGCCTCTCCTCCATCTAGTCCTTTGCGAACGAGGCCTTCGCTCGGAGAGATCTTATCTCTAGCCAAGGTTGTTCTCGATCGCTCGGAGAGATCTTATCTCTAGCCGAGGTTGCTACGGTCGCTCGGAGAGATCTTATCTCTAGCCAGGTTTGTTGCTCGCATTAGGATGAGGTTCTTCTCCTGTTCCTAACGGCTGTGGGGCACATAAGGCGCCGCTTTCAGAGCCTCTCCCCCTCTCGTCCTTTTGGAACGAGGCCTTCGCTCGAGAGAGATCTTATTCTAGCTGAGGTTTTGTCTCGGTCGCTCGGGAGAATCTATCTCTAGCCGAGGTTTGTGCTCGCGTTAGGATGGGGTTCTCCTCCTGTTCCTAACCGAGGTTTGGCTCAGTCGCTCGGAGAGAATCTTATCTTTAGCCGAGGTTGACTACGGTCGCTCGAGAGAGATCTTATCTCTAGCCGAGGTTGTCTACGACCGCTCGGAGAGATCTTATCTCTAGCCGAGGTTGTTGCTCGCTTAGGAACGAGGTTCTTCTCCTGTTCCTAACGGCTATGGGGGCACATAAGGGCCGCTGTCAGAGCCTCTCCCCCCATCTCATCCTTTGCGAATGAGGTCTTCGCTCGGCGAGAGATCTTATCTCTAGCCGAGGTTGTCTCGGTCTGCTCGGAAAGAGATCTTATCTCTAGCCGAGGTTGTTGCTCGCGTTAGGATAGGTTCTCCTCCTGTTTCTAACGAGGTTGCTCGGTCGCTCGGGAGAGATCTTATCTCTAGCCGAGGTTGACTACGGTCGCTCGGGATAGATCTTATCTCTAGCCGAGGTGTCTATGAGCTCGAGAGAGATCTTACTTGTAGCGAGTTGTTGCTCGCGTTAGGACGAGGTTCTCCTCCTGTTCCTAACGGACTGTTGGGCACATAAGGGCCGCTGTCAAGCCTCTCCCCCCAATCTGTCCTTTGCGAACGAGACCTTCGCTCGGAGAGATCTTATCTCTAGCCGAGGTTGACTACGTCGCTCGGCGAGAAGCTTATCTCTAGCCGAGTTATCTACGGTGCTCAGGAGAGATCTTATCTCTAGCCGAGGTTGTTGCTCGCCGTAGGACGAGTCTCTCCTCCTATTTCTAACGGGCGTGAGGGGCACATAGGCGCGCTGTCAAGAGCCTCTCCCCCATCTCGTCCGCTTTGTGAACGAGGCCTTCGCTCGGGCAGAGATCTTATCTCTAGGAGGTTGTCTCGGTCGCCTCGGAGAAAATCTATACTCTAGCCGAGGTTGTTGCTCGCGTTAGGACGAGGTCTCCTCCTGTTCCTAACGCGGCTGACTACTTCTTCCTGTCAATCGCAATAGTTTTCGCATCCAGAAATAATATTATTGAAGAGGAGATTTGCCGAGGGGAAGCACTCCGCAGCATATTTTTCGTTTGAGGGTCGTCGGGTGTTGTTCCTCGAGTTCCCTCGGGCACGAGTCCCATCCAGACGCCCTCTCTATATACATGCCCGGCCTCCTTAATTTGGAGCATGCTTCTCTTGACTTTGTCACTAGGAGACGGTGGATCGCCGATGTAGCTAGCTCCTAGCTCCCCCGGGTGGCGTTGATGACGCCGCGAGGTGGCCGACCTTCTTGTTTTTCTAGTTTATGGTGGCGCTTTTAGTCGATCTTCTCCTGCTTCAGACTGGCGTCGGAGAATTTATCCCATCCCTTTTTGGCGAGCTCTTCAATCTCATCCTGAAGCTGAACCGTATCTCTCAGTGTCGTGGCCATCTGGTCGCGATGGTAGGGCTTTACTTGCTTCGATCGCGCACGTTGGAGGCCGTAGTCCTTCAGTCTTGGCGGTTGGCTCTTAACTTTCGCCGAAGAATCCGAGTTAGAGGAGCGGGTCGTAGTTGCAAGAACCTTTCGAGAGGAGAATTTTTTCTCACCCTTCTATCGGGCTTCCTTTGTAGTGAAGCTCGAGAAGTTCGGCTTCGTTGCACGAACTTCATTCTGCTTTTCTGCGAAACTTTCCGTGGGAGAACTTCATGCTTCTTTGTCCGGACTTCCTTGCTCACAGGGAGGGGTCGGCTTTGCTTGCCCAAACTTTATTGCACCTCCCGTGAATTCATTATAGCGACGTACTCGAAGGAAAGTTCGGCCTCGATCGTCCTGGGGCGGTGTCGAGCACGGCCGAACTTCATTTGGGTGATCTGCTACGGAGTTCGGCCTCACTTATGCCGAACTTCATTCGTGGGAGAACTTCGTTCCGCCATTGCTTGCACCGAACTTTACTGTGATGTGGAGTTCGGCTCATTCACCGAACTTCAATTGATGAGCTTCAAAGGGAGAGTTCGCCTTGCCGAACTTCATTTCGATGATGACCTGAGGAGTTCGGCCTTCCGCCTAACTTCATTCCACGGGAGAACTTTCCTCCGCCTTCGTTTGTGCCGAACTTCATTCCGCTTTGGAGAGATCGGCTTTTTCATGCCGAACTTCATTCGGCTTTGGAGAGATCGGCTTTTTCACGCCGAACTTCATTCTGATTTGGGGAGCTCGACTTTTTTACGCCGAACTTCATTCTGGCTTCTGCGGAAG